>CP129448.1:13440000-13725000 GCA_030445155.1 Quercus variabilis | reverse complement strand
TGTTAGAATAGAGCATTAAATGATCTTCTTGCTTACCAAGATTAAGTCACAACACAATGATACCTTGACTAAATCTCTAAAACTTCATTAACTATCAACCAATCATTCTATTACTTACTAAAAATGTGTTATAATAGAACCTTGGACTAAAAATACAAACACCCAAAAAAGGAAACATTTTCAGCAGAACACCAGTAGTGTGGTCAGCACTTGACACCTAGGTGGAAGTGATATCACGAGCTATTTAATGCTAAAATCCCAGTAGCTAGCTGCTATACCCAAAATAGCAAGATACCCTTTGTTAGGTTCTAAAGATTTAGGATTTTGTGTATTTAGAACTCTAATTTGTATTGTTGGCAAACCATGATCAAAACAGGTTGTTTAGTCTTATTTAGGCTTACTCAAAGTTGGGTCTTTCATGTAAAGTTGGAATCGAGTGGCTGCAAATGCATTGATGCATTTCGGCCTGGCTCGATCAATCGAAGGAAAGACTCGATCGATCGAATCTCGGGCAGAATGTTTTTCTGCAAAATATTCCAGCTCAGCCCTAGCTCATTAAACGTTTTGGGTTTTCTGTTTTTACCCTAGGTATATAAAGAAAAACCCTAGCCACGTTTTTAGAGTTGTTCTAGTTGAGTTGTTGCTCATACTTTGCTATTTTGTGTGAATCTCTTGTGAGATCTAGAGGAGCTTTTCTTTACACAAAACTTACGTTTTTCAAGATAGAAATTACTTCAACATCTTAATGATCAACTCGGTTGCTACCATTGAAGCTTAAAGATTATCAAGTGTGGGTGCTTGTAGCTGATTGGAGAATCCAAGAAAGAAGGAGTCCGTGGATTCAGAGCTTACACGTGGTTGTGTCAGTAAGTTCTACTGATGGGTAGCATTAGGAAGTCAAGCGGGGAGCTTGTAAGTCCTTTTGTATGAACTTCGATTCTTTCGCATAGTAGATTCAGGTTTAGCTTGAGGATAGCTAGATCAAATCCTTTTCAGGATTTTACCGTGTAGTTTCCTAGGTTATCATATCATTATATCTTTTATATTTCTGCTGTTTTATACTTTTGATATGATTGTATATTTGTGATAACCTAGAATTGCTGAAATTGACTAAGTTAATCACTTGACTAATTAACTAGGTTAATCTAGTTGTTTTAAGGGGTCTAAAACTGTTCAAGTGGTATCAGAGCAGGTAGCTCTTTTGTTAGAGTTTTTTTGATCTCTGAGCTGATCCTTGACCTTTGTTGTCATAGAGCATGGACACTCTCTTGTTGTTCCTCCTCACTTTGATGGGAATAACTATACTTATTGAAAAGTAAAGATGAAAGCATTCCTAAAATCTATTGATGAGAGAGTTTGGAATTCCATTGAATACGAATGGCAGAAGCCCACTATTCTTGTGAGTGAGTGGCAAACTTCTGAAAAAGAAGCAGCATGCTTCAACAGCAAAGCTATGAATGCCATCTTCAATGCTGTTTCTATGAAGGAATTTAAGAGAATCTCTAATGTTGATGTTGCTCACACTACTTGGAAAATCCTCCAAACTGTGCATGAAGGCACAAAGGAAGTAAAGATCAATAAACTGCAGCAATTGACTTCTAGATTTAAAAGCATTAGAATGTCTGATGATGAATCTTTTGATGAATTCTATATTAAATTAAATGATATTGTTAATTCTGCTTTTAATTTGGGTGAAATCTATGATCAACCTAAAATTGTTAAGAAGATTCTTAGATCTTTAACTGAAGACTTTAGACCCAAAGTGACTACCATTACTGAGAGCAAAGATGTGGACACCATCCCTGTTAATGAGCTTGTAGGATCTCTTCAGTCCTATGAGTCTGACCTACCCAAAGTGAACAAATCCAAATCAATGGCTCTTAAGTCAGTTGATGATGTTGATGCTGGTGAATTTGATGATGAGCTCTCTGCTATAGAGATTGCGTACCTTGCTAAGAACTTTAGAAACTTTCTTAGAAATAACAATAGAAAGGCAAGAGGTACAAACACTGTTGAACCTAGAAACTTTAGGAAGAATAATCCCATTAAGGTTAATAATTTTGAAAAATCTAGAGAAAATGTTGGGCAATCTTCAAACAATCCTTTGGGTGCTCAGTGTTTTGGCTGTCAAGGGTATGGTCATGTGAAATCTGAATGTCCTATATTCTTGAGATCGAAGGGTAAAAGCTATGGTTATAACCTTTAGTGATAATGAAGTTTTTAATGATGAGTCTGGATGTGATGAGGATAGAAATTTCATTGCTTTCACTGCTACTACAGTAGTAAATGAAAGCATATCTGTAAAAGAGAACCCTTCTAATGGGGAAGTCTCTTAGGATGCAGATCTTCAAGAGGCCTACAATAAATTTTGCAAAAATTGCTGCAAAGGACGCTATAAATGTTGAACTTGGCCTGAAGAAAATTGAATCTCTTGAGCTTGAAAAGAAGAATTTGCTTGTTAACTTGTTTGATGCTAATGATCTTTTGAATAATGTTAAATCTGAGAACATGCTCTTGCTTGATAGAGTTAAAACTTTGGAACATGATTTATCTGTTGCTAGATCTGCTAGTTCTAAACTAGATCACATGTTGAATGTTCAAAAGTATTCTTCTGATAAATCTGGTTTAGGAAATGTTGAAAGCATCTTTGATTCTGCACCACATTCCACAAACTTTGTTCCTCTATCTTCTTCTGAACCTTCTACAAGTGAGGTTGTTAAACCGATAGAAGTTTCACCACCTAGGAAGATTAGGGTTAATCTAGGAGAGTCTAAACCTAAGGATTTTACCTATTCTAAGGACAAGATACATGGTAAACCTGCTTGGGTTTGTCACTATTGTGGAAAGTCTGGACACATTCGTCCTAAATGTTACAAACTTCAAGCTGCTAAGAGAGCAAACAAACCAAAGGTGTCTGTGCCTCAAGCACAAGACCCTATGGCAGTCATTGGTGAATTGGTAAAGGCGTTAAACCTTTATTCCAATTTTGGAGTTGGAAATCAAGCGAATGTGAATAAGAACTCCAATGCTCATGGTGCATCTAAAAGGTTTTGGATGCAAAAAAACTTGACCTAATTGAGTCTTTCTGACATGGTCCTTGTGCTTCATTGCTCATTCCTTTGTGACCATTGTTATTTGATTTTTTGTATTTTTCTTTGTTCTAGGACTTGCATTGCATTACATTTATGCATTTCATTCTAGGATTTATTGGTTTTCTCTTTTAATAAAAAAATAAATAAAAATAAAAAATAAAAAAAATGAGAAAAGCAAAATATGTTAAGCACTTTGTTTCTTGATTTTTGAAAATAAGGTTGGTCAATTTAGTTACACATAACATGTCTTATGTACCTTGTTTAGCTTTGATGAGCTTATTCATTGCACTTGACTAGTTGAAACTTTGTAGTGCATGTTGTGTGGGAAAGATGTTTATGGTTTTTGATCACTTTGTCTTGATCTTGAAGTCACATATTATTTGACTGTCGAACTTGATCCTTTTAAAAAAGGCATAAATAACCATCTCACCACTGTTCACTAGCCAATCATGAACACCTTAGTGCATATCATAAGATTCTGTGCTCGAGAAAGTGTAGCACATGCACAAAAAGAATATAAGGTGATGCCTCAGCTTAATTGCTTAATGCTTAAAATTGACGTATACTATTAGGCTTGATGTCATCTCACATAATTAAAATTGGTGTGTATTATTAGGCTTGATGCCATCTCACATAATAATGAGGCAAAAATACAAGAAACTTACATGATTGTAAGCTTTTATTCTAGGAGATATGGAAGTTATAGGATATAACTCTTTAGGTGATAGCCTCTTGAAATTCTGTGTGATGAATTTTGTAAATTTTGTGATTGATTTCTATTCACATATCGCATCACATGTATCTCAAGTTTTTGCTAGTTTGCACACACTACATTAGTTACTCTTTGCTAAACACTGTACATGTTATTGTGTGTGTTTTTGGTTTGACCAACCAAGTTTGAAAAATACCTTGAGTATTATGCAAAACATTTTTTTTTTTTTTTTTTTTTGCTTGTGAATTTAAAGGAAGAACCGGTTGACATTTTACCTTGGAGAATTTGGGATTATAAATTTGGGTTTTTGAAAAAGCATTCCATTTCATCTCATGCTAATACATTGTGTTTCATTGTTTTTAATGCTTTGAGGAGTTATTTTTAAAAATTGGTTTGAGTTTTTCAAAACTGAAATTTTTCTCAAAATACTGTGATCCACTACCTGTTTCGATCGATCCATTCTGGTTTTCAATCCATCAAAAATATTTAAAATCCTTTTTAAAACTTTAGGAGTGATTTGATCGATCGAATGTAATTTTTGATCAATCGAAAGTCATGAATCAGGTTTCTAAACAATACTCTTTGACTGATTCCTCTCCTTTTTCAAAAGACTTTTTCAAACTTTCTTTTCTCTCTCTAACTAGGCAAGGATCTACAGCAATTTTTTGTCGTTTTCCTCCAAAATTTTTACAAGAATTCTCTTTCCTCAAGCTGGTATGTCTCTTTTGCCCCTCATTTTTTAGTTTATTTGCATTTTTTCATGCATTTTATGTTAGGATTAGTGCCCTTAAATCCTTTTGTATGATGCCATCTATGATATTAAGTGTGACATTGTGTTTGACATTATGTATGACTTAATATTATGTTTAATAAATTTGTTTTATTATTATCTGAAATAATGGTAACATAAATATTCGGACATTATCACATAGTCCATGAGATGCATAGTATGTAATTTATGCGAAGATTTACAGAATATATAAATCACAAGTTCTTTGTAAACTCAGAATTATAGTTCGTAGTCGGTGATGAAATTGGGCATTTCATATGCGAAGACTATAACATATCAACTACGATGATTTGTTTTGATTATGGAAGTGGAGACTTCTAGTTGATGTGTTAATATGTTTTAAGAGTTAAGACATATTGAACTGGACTGCTGTGAGATTTATTATTCTCCTAAAGACTGTCAAATGAATAATAAATCTCACGACTTACATTTGCATGAACTCTTAATCCTGAGAGAATAATGGACCTGATCATAAGGTGTAGGTTGCTTTGATATATCAGGAGTGAGATCTAAAGTAACGGCCAAAATCTCAGTATATTGGGCAGCCACATTTAGTGTCGATAGAACATATATTCTCAAGATGGAATTCATAGTCTCTTAACGGAGATATAAAATATTCCCTTGAAATAAGTTTAATGAGTTTGTTATTCAGAGAGTTAGGCCTAACCACTTTAGTAAGTAGTTACTAAAGTATATATTTATGAAATTAGTTTTCATAAATATATGATGAATAACTTAAAGGATTAAACCGGGTACTCAAGGATCAAGATGTAGTAATATACAAAGTGGCAGTCTACATTAATGACTTTGTACTACTACGAATATTTTATGAAGGAGTTGCATGTATAATAAAGTGTTGGGATATAATTTATAGATAAGACCTAGAGTGCAACTATATTTAATAACTATATTTATATAGTGGTATTAAATATAGTTAATGGTAACTTTGGACTTGTCAAGAGTTGATAGAAAAGCTCAAGGCCCATTGGAGCTAATGTCTTATTGGTCCCTTTTAGTCTCACTCTAAGCCACATACTTAAGCCCAATTGGTAAGGCCCAAAAGGCCAGCCCAATTAGATAAGTTGGTTAGATACAAAGGGAAAAATGTTCAGATTTTTATATGCAAGAAACATCATGGTGAAGTGGTGTGCATGTGAGTTTTTGTCACTCACTAGTCATCCCTTTGTTACCAATTTGAGAGACTACACATCTTGGGCGTTAGTGGAATTGGAGTGAAGATTAAAAGTAGTCTTAAGTGTTTCAATCTTTGTTTTGAAATTCACTGCTTCAAGGTACGATCTTTTGTTCTCAAATTCTGAAATTTACTTAGTACATGTTATCAATATCGAATGAAGTAGATCCGTTTAAAACTTATTTTTCCGTTGTGTTCACATCTATTTCCATCATTTTATCTCATAATTTCGGACCTCTTTCTTTTTAGGATTTTTGATATTTTAAGCCCAATTTTGTGCAATTGATCAATGGGTTTTTATGGGAACAAGCTATAAATATGTTCTTGATAGTTTAATTTGATTAATTTTGGGTTTTATGGAAATTGAAAATTCTAGGGTTTATAATTGTTCCACATTGGGGATTTTGTTCAATTAGGTTGAATTTGATAAAATTGGCTTGTTAATTGGATGTAATTAGGCATTATCATCTATGAATTGTATTTTGTAATGCTTAATTCATCAATGTACTTCAAAATTTTACAAGTGGTTTTCAAATTTTTGGGGTTTTTGGTTAGAAACTCTATGCTCGAGCCAATTTTGTGAAATTGAACTTAAAATTAAACTTTGTTTACTGTATTAGTACATGCATTATGGCATTTTAACTGTTCATGCATCATATAGTTTTTTTTTTTTTTTTAAATTTTTGGTGCTAACTTGTAGTCTGCTCTTGGTTTTTATTTGTTTCTCTTTTGGTTTTCTTTTGTGTCTCTGTCCTTTCCTTAGCATCATGCCTAGGAAAACTAGGGCTCGTAGGTCTGTCCCTTCACCTACTCCTTCCCCCCCGTCCTTTGACCATGAGAAATTTCTGAGTGAGAAAAACCAGGAGATCTTTGAGAAGCTGAACCTTAAGCATAAGATATGGTCTGAGCGTTTTGTCATTCTAGATGAGTTGGATCCTACCATTAAGGCAAACTTAGAGTGTAGGGGCTGGCTACCCTTGATGGATATTTCTGATCCTCCTCCACCTGCTACCTTGATTCGAGAGTTCTACTTGAACATCTCGATCCGCGTCTATGATTCCAACACTTTAGTAAAGAGTTGGATATGAGGCGTAGAGTACACCATTACTCCTACCGTAATGGCTGATGCTCTAGGGGTACCTTTGGTCCAGCACCCTGTTTACCCTTATGATGAGTCTCCCGTTTTGAGTGATGTCATGTCTTACATCACTGGGTCATCTATCTAGTGGGGTTCTGATCCTAGGATCACCACTGCTGAGCTTTTTGAGCTTCACTATCTTTTCTTTAGGATAGCGTGTCACTGCTTTTGGCCTATTTCTCATCTGCACACCATTCCTCTCGAGAGGTGTGTATTTTTGTATGCTCTAGTTACTAATGCACCTATCAGTTTTCCTCACTTGTTTCTTCGTTCTTTGAACGAAGTGTATAGGAGTTCATCTTCCTCTCATACCCTGGTTCATCCTATTTTTATTCATAGGATTCTTCTTTATCTTGATCTTAGCCGTTTTCCCTCCTCTAAGCCTATGCATGTCATTGGTCCTTTAGGTGTGTCTTTTCTTAGACAAAGGGCTGCTCATCTTCAAGCTGGCTCTAAACACCCTAAGTCTTCACCTTCTGGGTCCGCACCTCCTCCCTCTTCTTCTACAGGTCCTTCTGGTGAGGCTGTTCCTGATCCTGATGTTGCTGCTATTCCTCCACCTCCATCGGATGACTTTGATATCCATCGTACTTTGGAGACTGTCCTGACCGTTCAGGCGGCTCATGGTCAGATTTTGGTGGACTTGCTTGATGAGATATGTGCGTTGTGAGCTGATCTGGCACATCTTCAATCTCCCTCACCACCTCCTTTTGATGATGGATTATGATTGCCCTTTGGCATTCCGTCACAAAAAGGAGAAGTAGTATTTGTAAAGGAATGTTGTAGTTAGGGAGAGTTTTTGTTGTTTTGAGGAGCTAGTGGAGCTGTTAGATTGTATTTAGGCGCTTCACCTTGTATATCATTTTTTTTTTTTTGGGATATTCATGTTAGGGGAAGTAACATTGATTGATATACATGTTTTATTTTTTATTCTTATTGTTTTGGATTCACTGTTTATTGATTTATATTCTATGAGTTATTCATTTGATATATGTCTTTATTGTGTGTTATGTGAATCATACAAGAATGTTATACTTGTTTATATACTATTTTCTGTCACACATGCGTTTATGCGTTTGTTGAGTATTTCAGGAATAAACATGAAGATTCAATTGAGCTGCTGTCTACACTTGGAACTGATGGATAGTAGTTACGATTGAATTTTGGTTTATGAGCATTATTTTTGTAAAGGATTTTTTAAATTGTAAACTTTGAGTTTTTAATTTGTGTTTTGTCACGGATTGCCAAAGGGGGAGTTTGTTAGGTTCTAAAGATTTAGGATTTTATGTATTTAGAACTCTAATTTGTATTGTTGGCAAACCATGATCAAAACAAGTTGTTTAGCTTATTTAGGCTTGCTTAAAGTTGGGTCTTTCATGTAAAGTTGGAATCGAGTGGTTGCAAATGCATTGATGCATTTTGGTCTGGCTCGATCTATCGAAGGAAAGACTCGATCGATTGAATCTCGGGCAGAATGTTTTTCTGCAAAATATTTTAGCTCAGCCCTAGCTCATTAAATGTTTTGGGTTTTCTGTTTTTACCCTAGGTATATAAAGAAAAACCCTAGCCACGTTTTTAGGGTTGCTCTAGTTGAGTTGTTGCTCATACTTTGCTGTTTTGTGTAAATCTCTTGTGAGATCTAGAGGAGCTTTCTTTTACACAAAGCTTAGGTTTTTCAAGGTAGAGATTACTTCAACATCTTGATGATCAACTCAGTTGCTACCATTAAAGTTTAAAGATTATCAAACGTGGGTGCTTGTAGCTGATTGGAGAATCCAAGAAAGAAGGAGTCCATGGATTCAGAGCTTGCACGTGGTCGTGTCAGTAAGTTCTACTGGTGGGTAGCATTAGGAAGTCAAGCGGGGAGCTTGTAAGTCCTTTTGTATGAACTTCGATTCTTTCGCATAGTGGATTCAGGTTTACCTTGAGGATAGCTAGGTCAAATCCTCCTCAGGTTTTTATTGTATAGTTTCCTGGGTCATCATGTTAATGTGTCTTTTATATTTCCGCTGCTTTATACTTTTGATATGATTGTGTGTTTTTGATAACCTAGAATTACTGAAATTGACTAAGTTAATCACTTGGCTAATTAACTAGGTTAATCTGGTTGTTTTAAGGGGTCTAAAATCGTTCACCCTTAAAAGAGATCTTACCATTTTCAACCAAATCAATAAAATAAATGTTGAATGTCCTTTTCAGCAATCTAAAATCACCTAGTTGACCTCATTTGCTTCTCCCCCAAGCAACAGTTGCCTTATGACAGCTGTGATAGCTGTCTTATGATAACTATGACAGCTTTTTCTGATAGCTGGGATAGCTTTTTCAGAATAGATGTAACAGCTAACCCAGCAGCCTTGAAATTACTAATTTTCCACATTTGGCCAACTAAAGTAACTATCTCTTTCTTGCTAAAATACTTTCCTTTTCTACAGTTCTTTCCCCAACAGCTCTTATCCAAAACAGCAAAAACACCTTAAACCTAAACATACCATTTTTAGCCAAATCTTAGGATGGATTTTCTCAAGATTCATTGCTGATTGGAACAGATTTTGACTGAAATCATTTGCTAAATACCCCCTTAAACTCAGCTCTAAATACAACCCCCTATCAACACCTCAAAGGGGGCACCAATGGAGAAGAAGAACTCTCGCATAAACTTCTTTCTCCCTCTAATAATCTTCTTAAACTCTTAATGAAGTTCTAAGCTTCTGAGTTTTTAGTTTCCAAATTATGAACTAAACTCTTCAGCCCTTAGCTCATAAATGCCCTTCATGAGCCCTCATACATCCTCAGCAAAAAATCCTAGTAGCTTTGCTAAACACACTACAATACCATTTCTCTCTTATACTCATTCTCTCACTCTCCATATTTAGAAAATACATCTATGTTACTACTCCTATCTCTGAATACCTAAACACATCTCCATACTCTTCTTTTACAAAATCTTTCCTCTTGGAAAGCAATCTCTACAACTTTTCCAGTAGTTGTAATCTCATATTTTTACTATCTTTAACCTCCATATATCATACATATTACAAATACTACATTCCACAAAACATCTATATCTTTTACCATTTCCACACTTCTCAAGAGATACCAAACACTCATACTAAAAGCCCTTCTCATGGAAGGCATGAAATTCTATTCCAAAACCCCTTCTCCTAGAAGGCATCAAGATCTCATATTAAAGACCTTCTTTTAGAAGGCACAAATATTTCATACAAAAGTCTTTCTCATGAAAGGCAACACTATTCATAGCTTCAAAACAACTAAAAAAGCATTGTCAAGGGCAAAACTCATTTAAGCGTGTGATAAGAAGGGCGAGCTTAACCAATCTCTACACACAGCTGAACATACTCTCTCTCCATTTTGTTGCACCCATTTTTCCCCTTCAATATTGAAGTTATCATGGCAAACTGTCTCTCTACCGCTAGAGTCATTCTACTAGAATACTATCAGCTCACGATGCTACACAACTGGAACTACAAACCATACAAAGATAAATGTCTTTGCTTCCATATCTTTAAATTTACATCATTGAGTACATGATTACTTCACATTTAAATATATATTACTTTATTCCAACTACTATTACAGCTACTAATCAAAGCTATTATATCAAACGCATATTACATATTTATTCAACCATTATCATGATTCTTAGACTTTGGCTTTAATGGTTTGTAAGCTTAAAAATACGCCGGTAGCCATTAGACCACGTGGCCCAATGTTGAGTTCTGGATGCAACTCCCCAAACATAACCCAGGCCTAGCAAGGTCACCCCTCTAGCAGACAACACGTGGCCGAGCACTGAAAAAGGCCGCTGAACAGCCATTCCAAGGGTAAGGTAGCTTCTACCTGTCAAATGTCTCTTGTCGAGTGGTTGTCATCCAAAGTGACATATTCCAGTTCCTCCATCGGTTCTACCATATATCTTTGGTCTTCAATGGGTGCTCTAAGTCACTCTTCCACTCTGCCATCAATCTTGCAATGCCTCATGTGATCATTCTTATCTCTCCAAGGGTTGCTCTAGGCCGCTCTTCTGCTTTACCTAGTTGCTTTGGTCCTTGTAAAGGTTGTATTCCAAGTCCAACTTTGAAAATCGCTACAACTTCCCCTTTCTAATAAGGGCTTTGATTTAACTTTTCAGCTCGTAGCATTCGGAGGTTTCGTGTCCGTGGTCATGATGGAAACAGAAAAAGTTTTCCTTGGATCGCTTGTCTGGGTCTCCTTTTAGCATTTCTGGCCAATTAAGTGCGGAGTCATCCCTAATCTGCATCAATACTTGATCCAGTGGAGTATATAGTGGGGTAAAGTTAATGATTCACCTGGATGGAGGCCTCGCCTTCATGAATATAGATTGAATTAGTACAGGGATTCTATTCCCCAAAGTTGTATATATAAACAAAGCTCTATAACAAATTTTTTTCACTGAAAATAGGAAAGTAATAGAGACTTTGTGAATGTGGGCTTTTATGGCCAAACCACATTAAAATTGTTGTCTTCTTTCTTTTGTTTGCTTTCATTTTTACAAAGCAGTGTTACATCTTGGAGCCTTAGATAGCACCAGGAGCTAGCCAACAAGGCTTCTAGTTTGACAATGATTAGTTCCTTTGTCACTGCAAATTATTAGCACTAAATCATACGTTTGTCACCCACAATTTGATGATTATGAACAAAAAAGAGCGATGCGTTCTGGCAAGATCAAACCATTAAGGTTATTAAGAAGCATCCAATAGTTGCTTATAGATCTTGTAATGAGAGCCTTTTTATGTTTAAAGAGATCCTTTTTTTTTTTTTTTTTGGCTTTTCAGATAATATCTTTTGAAGTATACTTAAATAAAAGGAAGAGTCCATTTCACATTATATTTTATGAATTTAACAATATACACATTATAATGTTATTTTAAAATTTGAATAAAGCAACATTAGATGTATATTTAAATTTCTAATAATTAATTTTAAAGATTAATTTCTGTAAGGATATAGTGTAAAACTCATGTTTTATCTCTCCAATCTCAACATATCACATCATCTTATCATATATTTAAGAATAAGTACAATCACACCCAATCAATTCTAATACCCATATATAAATCCAACCAAATTAGGAGTTATTGAGATATTATTAGGTGTTGTAGAATGTATTGAATTTTAAATAAAATAATGATCTAGCAATCTCTTATTGGATGTTGTAAAACATAGATTTTACGCTCCATCTTTACCAAATTGGATTGCTAATTTTAATAAAGAAATTGATCATTTTCCAATTCAAGAAAAAAACCAATGAATGGTCAGCTGTGAATTAGAATGAAGTGGATGGAAGTGGACTGAAGTGAACCAAAATTGGAATGAATTGGACCAAAGTGGACCGAAATTGACCGAAAATGAAGGAACTTGTCTGTGAAACTTGAATGCCAAATAGCATTGACTGAATTAGTTGAACACTCCTAGTGACAACATTTAAGCTAACCAATATAATTTATCCCTAACAAAATTTGAAGAGATCAGGGCAAGGCCAAAGTATTTGAGATTAAGAGAACACTCTTTAAGTATTAAAATATTCTACTAAAACAAAATTACACTTAAAAGTTAAAATACATTAAAATTAGTTGAAATCGGGTCTCCAAAATACTATTTTAAAAAAGAAGCCAAGTTTCCAAATAGTTTCAAGGCAATGCCAATTTAAGTACATAAATAATATTAAAAGTATTATTTTACAAATCTAACCAAAATCATAGGGTGATTTTTATGCACATAGCTCTTGAATGTAGATCAATCGTGTCTATTTGGACTGAACCAAAGGCAGCACTTCTAGCAGCTCCCAAAGCAAATGAAAAGGGCTTGTCAGACACGATTCTTGAAGGAGAAATGTTGAATTTTATCAAACTTATTCTATACTCACATATGAGTATATGCCATATCTTTCTTATAGCTTCTATAATGGAAGACATTGTTAGCTTCGATACTTGAATGATGCCCAACTTATTCAGTGCTCACAATTCTATCCCCTCACTGGTTTACAACTTTTATAGTGGAAGATACATTAAGTTTCTACCCCCAAAGCAACGGTGTTGTTTATATCATTATGTATATATGCCATATCTTTCTTATAGCTTCTATAATGGAAGTCATTATTAGCTTCGATACTTGAATGTTGCCCAACTTATTCAATGCTCACAATTCTGTCCCCTCACTGGTTTATAACTTTTATAGTGGAAGGTACATTTAGTTTCTAACCCCAAAACAATGGTGTTGTTTATATTATTATGCACCTGCTTGTAACATCATGCATATGCATGGATGTATTTAAAAATATACAATAAGATGCATAATATAATTCCTATATATATATATATATATAATTTAAATACTATTGATAGTCATTTTTTATATTTTGTTAACTCTTTAAAAATTTTTTTAAGGATATTATTAGGTATAAAATGTAAATTGTCCATGTTTAAAAAAAAAAAAAAATTATTGTGAAATAGTTTTAGTGATGAAAAAATTTGTCACTAAAAGTCTGGTTTTTCTTCACTAAGGACCTTTAGTGATGAAATTGGACTTTTAGTGATGAAACTCATTTCGTCATTGAAACCCTATCGCTAAAAGTGTTGGTGACGAAAAATTTCGTCACTAAAAGTCCGATTTGATTTTTTTTTTTTTTTTTTTTTAAATTTAGCGAAGAAAACGTTTTGTCACTAAATGTTTTCCTCACTAAAAACACTATTCAGTGACGAAAATATTTCGTCACTAAAAACACTTTAGTTTATTAAATCATATATAATGACGAATAATTTCGTCACTAAAACTATGTTCGGGTACATATAGTGATGAAAAAATTCATCACTAAAACTATTTTTAAGAAAATCCAGGCACATATAGTGACAAAAATTTTTGTCACTAAAACCATTTCTTACAAAATTTTGCTACATTTAGAGACGAAATATTTTGTCACTAAAACAATTTTTTGTTGCTATATTTGTGACGAAAAAATTTGTCGCTAAAACTTATTTTCTATTTTTATATTTTTCATGGCTTTGATATTAACCTATAACCTGTCATTACATTATTAAAACCTCACATTTGAATAACACATTTATTTCAACAACACATTTATAAAAAAAGATCCGTACATTCCACATGTAAAAAATAAAACAAGTATCCAATTCAAACTCATTCCATACAATAATTGTTTGCAATTATCCATACAAAAAAAAAAAGTGTTTTAACTTGAAGTTGAACCACCCCCATAGGTAAGAGCATCATCATAACCCTTGCTCCTCAAAAAGTTAAGAATATTCTTTTGGACCTCTTCTTGCTTAGCTCGTGCCTCTTGGTCCCTAACTTAGCTTTGTCAACAATTCTAGCATTATGTCAAGTCCCTTATTACTCAAGTTGGTCATTACCTTTACATTCAACATCTCAATAACAAACTTCAAGATTCTATAATTAGTGCAACTCTGATACAACTCACGCTTTGCATCTTCCTCAAGTTTGTCAAAATGACGCACCTCCTCATCTTCGGTTGCATTTCTTGGTTCCCCTCTAATTCGGTCACCTACCAAAGCATCGATACCATCCGTATGATCACCATCCGACATTTCATTATCATGAATGTTCTCGTTCAATACGCGAGGTTCTCCATGATTATACTAATTAATGTAAGATTGCATAATCCCACGATGAAGCAAGTGGATACGCATAGTATGAGGAGATTGTCGATAGCAATTCACACAGTGAATACGTGGGCACAGAATATTACCACTCGAGTCCACATTCGCTCTTGCAAAATTAATAAATGCATTGACCCCTTCAATATATGGATGGCTTAATCTGCCATCGGGTGTCTTACCCATTGTCATCCAACTTTTATCTATGTTTGACTACAATTACAAGATGGATGCTACTTTAGTAAAATAAGGACAACTCATGCATAATATATTCTAACATCTAAGTCTATAAGCTACTTAGATAAAGTTCTATCTCATTCATGAATGCACAAGTCTATATTAATACTTAAACAAATATACATTGCACACACAAATATACATTTCCAATATGAATTTAAACCACCTTATAACACCATGCAAGCCACGCGCTTGGTTCAACACAACAATCCGCCGCAAAACCAATCACAAACATCACAAGTACAATGCTTACAAGTATTGAAATCGAATAAAGGAACACAATTGCTACTAATCAACAAGTTTCATTAACATTTGCAAGAAATGAAAAACACTCCCAATATGAATTTAACCTACCTTATAACACAACAACCCACCACAAAACCAATTTCCAACATCACAAGTATAAAGTTTTACAAGTATTTAAATCAAATAAAATAATATTCATCACATTTAATTAACAATACTCATTAACATTTGCAAGAAATGAAAAACACTCCCAATATTAGCTTAACCCACCTTATAACACTATGCAAGCCAGTTGCTTGCTCCAACACAACATACCACCATAAAACCAATTTCCAATATCACAAATATAAAGTTTTACAAGTATTGAAATGAAATAAAATATTATTCATCACATCTAATCAACAATACTTATTAACATTTGCAAGAAATGAAAAAATACCGAAGGGTCGCCGATTGGATGGTGATAGGTCACAATTTGAATGACCCCTTGTGATTAATCCTAATTAATTAATTTAGCCAAGTAATTAATTAATCAATTAATCATGAAATTTTATAGAAGTACAAACAAATCACCAACAACTAAATATGCAGCGGAAAATAAATAACACGGTGATTTGTTTACGAATGGGGAAAACCCTAATGGCAAAAACCCCACCGGGTGATTTTTAGGTCACCACTCCCGAAACTTCACTATTATCAAATCAAGCGGTTACAAGTAAAGGAATCCCAAGTACCTTACCAGCCTACAGTTGAACCCTTACCCCAATACCCAATTGGACTTGATCTGTAGTGACAGTCTCCACCTTTGATGCACGGCTCCCAAGTATGTGACTAACCAATGCGCGGATCCAAGTACGCGACTTCAGAACACCAACTGAGGAAGAATGGTTGGCTGCAAAGTTTTTCAGTTCATCCTTTATGATGAATAGTAGGAAGATGCTTGGTTACAAAACCCTATGGTGCAAATACACAGCAACTTCTTGATGGAAGATGAACTAGGTTAAGAACTTCGTCTATTGATCACAATTTGCTTGAACAGAGATTGCTCAATGATAATGCCACTTGTTTCACCCTAGAAAACTCTTAAAATAATCCTTTTATATGTTTAGGGTTAGAAGAAAAGAAGGCCCAAAAACATATTCACGAATCCCAAGAAAATCATATTGGAAATCTGACTTTTTAAATCTCGACAGATAGCAGGTGTTGAGGTAGCTGTCGAGCAGGTGTCGAGCTTTAAAAACTTTGCACTTTAGCTTGCTTTCTCTTGGACAGACTTGATGACTTCAACACTTGACTTTGAAACATTGTTTCTTGAAGTATTAAAAACACCTAAAACTACCCGATTACAAGTAGAGTACGTTTTGTCAAAGGATTAGCCAATTTACATAAATAAGTGACATATGTTCTTAAACAAGTTAAAACATATATGTCCTAACAATCTCCCCCTTTGGCAATCCGTGACAAAACTACAACAAACAAATGAGCATATGAGAGAAGTCATAAATCACTCAACTCATATTCACTTGTTGAATACAATAAAATCTATTCTAACACAAACTCTTGAAAAACTTTGTAAGAAGAGAGCTTATGATAAGTAGACTGTGACAACCTGTATTTCTAAAACACTTTAAACAAAACTCATCAAGGCATTTTGTGTGAAACAGAAATACACAGATTGCATACAAGTATAAAGAACATGTGTATAAAGATAGAAAAGAGACAACACATGAAGAGAGAGGTGAAAGAAACATACATCAACATATATAAGAGATAAGATAAGTACAATGTATGTAAAAATGGTCAAAGGACCTCATGTACAAGACCAATGTATCTAAGAGATAAGAAAAAAATACACATAGCCTCACTACATCCCTCAAAAATAACAACACTCCCCTTATCAAAAATGTCCTATACTAACTCTCCCCCTAAGATGACTACTCTCATAGTCTAAAACTACTCCCCATTTTTGTCACGAGTGACAAAGGGTAAAGTGTCATGTAGACATCTCATCGGCAGAGCTAGCATCTCCATCATCATCATCGTCATCATCCTTAGAATCTGACGCTGCTGGAGTAGATAGTGAAGGAGTAGCTTCTGGAGCAAATCCACCCATGATCGCCTACCGTCGTGCAATATGACCTACACGAACATTCACCTGATACAACTCAGCAGAGAGTGTATCAAGACGAGTGTCCATACGCTACAGTTGCGCCATAATATCACCAAGGGATACATCGCTCGAAGAGGAAGAAGGAGTAGATGTAGATGGAGCTGATTTGGATGGCGCTGAACGGGAGGGAGGAGTGGCACCTAGCTATCTCGACCTAAACTGTGCCTCACTACGTTTTATGGTAGCGGCATCTATGGTAGATATGTGTGTGAAGTAGTCGGACACAGGAAAGAGAACAAAAAAATGGCGTAGAATCCGCGTGATAGCAGAAGGAAAGATGAGCTTATCACGGGACGCCAAATCAAGATAGACTTCTATGATAGACCGGATGAAGTGAGAAGGGAAGTCTATGATAAGATGCTCAAGAAAAGAAAGCAAAAATCGAGCACGAGGCTCTATGATAGAGTTATAGTGAGAAAGAGGATGGAGAACAAAAGTCATCACCATGTTAATGAATCTAGGACCTTTAGCAAAAGGCCTACATGATGTGAACTGATGCTCATCCCAATCAGCAGGGCGCTCATAAAAAGCAGAAATGAGCTCATCTTTGGACACAGTCCTCAAACGCTCATAAGAGGGGTAATCAGGAAACTCTATCCTAGGTACCCTAAGCACATCCGCAACAAGTTGCGATATGACAGGAATGCGCATACCTTGAACGCGAGTGACAAAGTGAGGTACTGATAGATCAATCCTGTGCATGTTGGAGTAGAACTCCTGTATCAGCAATAGAGGGCAAGTGACCGGGATGTCACACAGTGACCCCTATCCCCTACTGTTAATGATATAGGGAAGGTCAGTATCGGCGAAGTCCGCTAGAATAACTTGGCGTTCCGAATGAACAGCTCATTTAGAAAAGTTCTCCGAAAATGCCTTATGGGCATCTCCATCATGGAACCGAATGTTAAAGGGAGCAGTATCTGAAGAAGTAGAAGCTCCAGAACGCAAAGGGTTCCGAGTAGAAGTGGATTTACGTTTGGGTGCCATAGACACTACTAACGTAAAAGAATGAGAGAAAGAGAGAGAGAGACATTAGAAAATTTCCCAAAACAGTTCAAAAATGACAAATATTTTGAATAACAAGTATGTATGCATGGGAATGCATGATCATGTGATATGCAAGACACAAATATCATCATGGGCTCAACTTAATCCAATCCTACCAGCACACAGCATATGGCATACATCTAAATGCATATAAATATCATTATAATGCACATGAAATGCAATGTATGACATTTTAACAACATTTAAGAGTAAACCCAGCCCAAAATTTCAAGAAAAACTCAACAATTTTGAAAAACCCCAAATTTTTATAAAAAATCCCAAAAACTAGGTTTTCAAACATGCAATTCATGAAAGATGAAGAGAATAGAGATCTTACCAAGTGATATGAGCAAGAAAAGATCAAGATCCAAGAGGGTTAAAGGATTTGAGTGAAAGGAGAGTGAAAGGGAGATGAACAGACACGAAGAGATCGAGAGAGATTGAGTGAAAATGAAGAAAAAATCGCGACAAAACTTAAATAGACACCTCAGTAAATCTCAACAGCTGAGGTGTCGAGAGGTATCGAGGAAGCTATCGAGGAAGGTATCAAGAAAAATGCCTTTAACAGTTGAAGGTGTCGAGAGGTATCGAGATGCATGAAGAAAAATAGATACGTGATGCTCGATTAATCGCGAAGGCGTCGAGAAGGTATCAAGGAGACAGAAGATTTCTCGATCGATCCACAAGGTGTCGAAGAGGTGTCGAGATAGCGATAAAAAGAACTTGAGAAACTCGACAGATGACCAGGTATCGAGGAGGTATCGAGGGAGGTGTCAAGCCAGCAGAAAAAGACAGTTTTTTAAGAAGGGAAAAACACAGATATGAATGCAATCCAATACACATCTCAACCAAAGATCTACTCAACATATGAATCTCTCAAAAACATCTCTCAACAAAAATATAAGCACAAGGATCATGCAAAACACACACACACACTAAACAAGTCTAACCAATTTTATATTTTAAAAACAAGTTATGACAATTTAGTGAGCATACATTAGCACATGTAAAACCTTTGTAATGGCCAAATCACATTGTACCTGCACATGTATCAAAAGTAGCAAAGAATATTGCGTGTTGTGTGTGAAAAACATCGCAAGATTGCATATGTGTATAGATGTTATGACGATCTGAGATATGAGAAAATAACTTTTAACTCACACATAATCATAACTGTTTGATGGGGACTATCACTTTCGAGGTACATCATATAACTCTCACATCTCTTAGAATACACGCTTGCAACCATATTTAAAGCATTTTTAATCTTTTTGCTTTTTATTTTCTTTGCATGTTTTCTTTTATTTTAGCATATCATACATGGGTATATAAAAGAGAGAAAAGAAATACCCAAGATGTTAAGCATTTGATATCGCACTTTTGCTATGTCGAAGCATACGAATGTCTTTGACACTGCACTTTTGCTATGCCGAAGCATACACGTGTCATATTATGATTGGCGGGTACCAGTGGTGAGATGGTTATTTATGCCTTTCTCTTAGAATTTTCTAGTCCTACCCGTCAAAAAGAGTGATATGAGTGTTAAGTTTTAAGAGATAACCTAATCTTACTCATCACAAACAAGAGCCACAAAGCTCACTTGTTTAGTTGTGCATAGAGATGCTCATCTAAGTTACAAGAGATACAAAGTTTAGAAAACTTTGTTTCATTGGCCATCCAAGGTACACAAGTACCAAAGTACACAAAACACACACTGTTTTTGTATTTTTCTGATTTTTTCAATTTTTTTATTCTTATTTTAATTAAAAACAAAATAAACAAAACTGAAAGTAAACACACAAAACATGTTAAACAAAATAATGCAAAAACTAGACTAACCCAGCAGAAAAACAAAGCACACAAGCAAAGAAAAACTTAGGGGAAAAAAAAGGGAAAAAGAAAGTGATGAAATCACTTAAAGTATTTTTTCTTCCACACCTTGGAAGAGCCTTTCCTTTGATTGAATCCTTGAACCGGCGGTGAGGGGGAAGAATTTGACCTGTTCAAGTTCGAAAGGAACATGAGGGCTTTCAGAAGATCTCCAAGAGGAGCAAGAGAGGATTGAAGCTGATTTTGGCTTCCAGATACTATCATGCCATTGCTCTGTTGAGTGGCTAACCACTTATAGCAATTTGGTCTAATATGACCGGTAGCTCCACAATGATGATAGAGATGCTGCTTTCTTTGTTTAGGCTTTTGAGAGTTAGCCTTCTTAACCCTAGGGTTTTTATCATTTTTCTTATCTTACTTAGGGGGTGCTCCTAAGATAGATTTACCCTTGTCTAAATTCTCACTAACTAATTCAGTTTTGACATTAATATTCTTAATTTCAGTATTATTAGCAGGAGGAACAAAAACAGTATTGCTAGTAGAAGCAGTATTATAGAAAGAAATACCATACCCCAAACCAGTTCGATTCGAAGCAGATTTCTGATTGCTAAGCATCTCATCAAGCTTTGCACTTGAAGTCATTTCTAGTTGAGCTCTAACTTGAAATAGCTCTGCTTCAAGCTTCTTGGTCTTCTCAGCCAAGAAGGTGTTTTCAAATCTCGGTGCTCCAATAGTTTGATTCGCCTTATCAAACTTTGTGGACAACTCTTCATGTTCAAGTTCCACATCATTGAGCTTCTTGGTGGCCAGCCTATATAATTTTTCATGCTTTTCAGAGAGTTTGTAAAGTTTCTCATAGGCTGAATGGATATCATCTTGATCATCCATTTTCTCAAGTGCCTTGCTTTTCCCAATGCTCTTGAGATATGTAGGACACTCATGTTTTATGTGTCTGAACCCATGGCATCCAAAGCATTTTGGTCCTGCAGGAACAGTGTACTGACTTCCATCCTTAGCATCCTTCTTCCTTTTGTCTTGGCTTTTAGACTGAGAGGAACTGAACTGCCTACAGTCCTTGTCGAAGCTCCTTCCATTGGCATTCTTCATAAACTTCTTGAACTGCCGAGTGATGTAGGACTTCATCTTAGAATCTTCTTCATCGGAAGACTCATCTGTATCACTGTTCTTTGCCTTGAAGGCCATGCTTTTACCTTTACTTGACTTGCCAATCCTAGATAATCCTATCTCATAGGTTTGCAAGTTTCCTACCAGCTCAGTCAAAGGAATCTTGTTAATGTCCTTTGATTCTTATATCGCCGTAATCTTAGCATGGAATCTCTCGGGTAGAGATCTGAGCATCTTCCTTACAATCTTGGTTTCAGGGATGGTTTCCCCAAGATTGAAGGCTGAGTTCACTATGTCCTTGAGCTTGGTATAGAACTCATCAAATGACTCATTCTCCTCCATCTTAATTTCTTCAAAGCTTGTAGTAAGCCTCTGAAGTTTTGAGTCTTTGACAGCTTTTGTGCCTTCATAGGTAGTCTAGAGGATGATCCAAGCCTCGTTAGCAGTTTCAGTTGAGGATATCTTTTTAAACTCCTCATTTGTGACTGCGCTAAATAGGGCATTTAACTTAGTATCACCCCAATTGGCCGGATCTTCTGTTGGCTTAGTCCAGCCAATTTCTACAGCTTGCCACACTTTTTCATCTAAAGACTGTAAGAAAGCTCTCATGCGTACTTTCCAGTATGCATAGTTAGTGCCATCAAATAAATGAGGTATAATTAAAGATTGTCCTCTATCCATGACAAACAAGGGTCAATGGATCAACACAGCAAAGATTAAACCCTAATCAGAGTGTGCCTGCTCTGATACCACTTGATAGGTCACAATCTGAATGATCCCTTGTGATTAACCCTAATTAATTAATTTAGCTAAGTAATTAATTAATCAATTAATCATGCAATTTTATGGAAGCACAAACAAATCACCAACAACTAAATATGCAGCAGAAAATAAATAACATGGTGATTTGTTTACGAATAGGAAAAACCCTAATGGCAAAAACCCCACCGGGTGATTTTCAGGTTACCACTCCCGAAACTCCACTATTATCAAATCAAGTGGTTACAAGTAAAGGAATCCCAAGTACTTTACCAACCTATAGTTGAACCCTTACCCCAATACCCAATTGGACTTAATCTGTAGTGATAGTCTCCACCTTTGATGCACGGCTCCCAAGTACGTGACTAACCAATGCGCGGATCCAAGTACGCGACTTCAGAACACCAACTGAGGAAGAATGGTTGGCTGCAAAGTTCTTCAGTTCATCCTTTATGATGAATAGTAGGAAGATGCTTGGTTACAAAACCTTATGGTGAAAATACACAGCAACTTCTTGATGGAAGATGAACTAGGTCAAGAACTTCGTCTGTTGATCACAATTTGCTTGAACAGAGATTGCTCAATGATAATGCCACTTGTGTCACCCTAGACGGCTCTTAAAATAATCCTTTTATATGTTTAGGGTTAGAAGAAAAGAAGGCCCAAAAACATATTCACGAATCCCAAGAAAATCATATTGGAAATCTGACTTTTTAAATCTCGACAGATAGCAGGTGTCAAGGTAGCTGTCAAGCAGGTGTCGAGTTTTAAAAACTTTGCACTTCAGCTTGCTTTCTCTTGGACAGACTTGATGACTTCAACACTTGACTTTGAAACATTGTTTCTTGAAGTATTAAAAACACTTAAAACTACCCAATTATAAGTAGAGTGCGTTTTGTTAAAGGATTAGCCAATTTACATAAATAAGTGGCATATGTTCTTAAACAAGTTAAAACATATATGTCCTAATAGATGGGATGCGAAGGGTCGTGAACTGAAGTGTCGTCGAAGCCGTTGCTAATTGTAGAGGATGAAGCATCGTCAATCAGACAAAGGATGAAGTGTCGCCGAACGGACAAAGGATGAATCGTTGCTAACTGCAGAAGGATGAAGTGTCGCCAGCGAGCTGAAGCGTCACCAACAACGAGCTGAAGCGTTGTGATGGCGAGTTGAAGCACCGCGAACAACAATTTGAAGTGTCACAAAGGCAAGCTAAAGCGCTGCGACAGCGAGCTAGAAAATTGCGACGACGATCTGGGCTTCTGAAGCGTCGCGAACGACCATCTAAAGCGCCGCGATGGCAAGCTAAAGCGCTGCAACGATCTGGGCTTCTAAATCGTCTGAGGTATATGTGAAGGAAAGAGATAAATATGTGAGGGAAAGAGAGAATAAAGTGGGAAAAGTGAAAAAGAAAAAAGGGGTTGAGTGTTTTTAGTGTTATACTTTTAGTGACGACTTGTGTGTCGTCACTATAGGGTACCTTTAGCCACAAAAATTAGGATTCGTCACTGATACTCCCATCTAATTTTATGTTCCTATTTTTAGTGACGACTAATTTTCATCACTATTTGTCACATTCAGTGACAAAATTACTTTCGTCACTAATAGTGTTCTTAGCAACACCTTTAGTGATGAAAGTTTTCATCGCGAAAAACTTAAAATTTTAGCGACGAAATAATTCGTCACTGTAGATGAATTTAGATTGGCGCCTATATTTTTGTTTGGCGCCTTTAGTTCAACACAACATATAGTGACGAAATATAAATTTCATCACTATATGGTAACTTTTTGTGATGAAAAAAATTTTCTCACTAAAATTTGTCACTGAAAATACATTTTGTTGTAGTGTTAGAGCAACTACTGTCATAGAAGTGGGTAGTAGGGCAACTACTGTGTCATAAAAGTGGGTATTGAAGCAACTATTGTGTCATAAAAAATTTACCTATAAGTTGAAGTCTTTCTTGGTGTATTCTAGGCCCGAGGAACTTTTCTCTAATCAAATGTAGCCAGTAGCCGAGCTACAACTTCACTAATGTTCATCCTCTCCCTTGGGAGTTCCATAGAACAAGAAACACCAATATCAAATATCAAAATCAAGCACTCTAGAATTTTGGGACTTCCAATTTGATTTTGATTGTGATTATCATTTGTCCTTGTTTCCATATCTTCTTTTACGAAATGAAGAGTAGGATCCATAATGTCAGTGACTCGTTCTAGCAAAACTCCTTTTACAAAATCATGAAGGTTCAAGTTATCTTTGAACATATTACTTGTGGGTCTCTTCCATGTGAATATCTCCACCAACAATAATATACCATAACTATAGATATCACCATTGGTTGACACCTCGTTTCCAGTAACATATTATGCAATTACACACAACATTTATAATGTGATTGATCTAGCTTCATATTAAATGTTAAGAATATAAAGTGAGAGAGGGAGAGATTGAATAGTTTGTATATTGATGTATATTTGTGTGTATAACATTGTACAATTAAGAGCTTTATATAAACAAAGTATGTGTGAAGTACATATAATATGAGTATACTATAAGTACAGTATACTGGGCTAAACCTAATGGGCTAGACTAGGCTAAGCTATATACTAACATTAAAAAAGGGGAAAAATATAAACTCACAAATTGCAAAGGAGCTCTTTAGTAGCATATAAAAAGAAAATGGTTATGCAAAGCGGAAAGTTTTTTCAAGAAATGCTCTATCTTCTACAAGAGATTCTTTTTTGAGTTATATTTCATCCTTGAAAATACATTAAGAAATATTGTCAATAAATCAAAATTTAAAGTTTAGAAAGGGTAAAGTTATTTACCTGGAGGAGCATAATCAATTGTCCCTTTTAATCCGATAGAGCTTGATTGATTAATGAAATAGTCTTGTATAGGACATTCTTATTTGAGTTATATTTCATCCATGAAAGTATATTAAGAAATATTGTGAAAAAATATAAATTAAAGTAAAGAAATGGTAAAGTTATTTTACCTAGAGGAGCATAACCAATTGTCCCTCTTAATTTGATAGAGCTTGATTGATTAGTGAAACAGTCTTAGGTGGCCTCAAGAAGGAACCTTCCGAAGCCAAAGTCCCCCACATTTCTGATCATTTCATCATCGAGAAGAATATTGCTAGGCTTGAGGTCGCAATGAACAATTGTTGTATGACAATGATGACGAAGATATTCTAATGCATTTCCAATATCAATGGCAATATTTAGTCTTTGAAGAAAATTCAAATTCCTTTTTTCCAAAGGAGCTTCATTTGTTCTTGCAATTGGATGCAACCACTCATCTAGGTTGCCATTACTCATATACTCATATACCAATGCTTTTAAATCATGACCTTGATAGTCAACACCTGAACATCCTGTGAGTACTTTTACAAGATTTCGACGTTTGATATTTTGCAAAGCATCACATTCAGCAATGAAACTCTTGGAAGCTTCATGGTGCAAAAGGTTGAGCACCTTGACAGCAACTATATGTCTATCCTAATCAAGAATCCCTCTATACACAAATCCAAAACTTCCCACACCAATTAAATTAGTGGAGGAGAATACATTTGTAGCTTTTAGGAGACTTTAGTAAGATACATTCAAAAGTAAATTTTGTGAATTATTTAAAATGCTTTCCTTCCTCTTTCTTTTAAAAAAGAAGAGAAGTAGAAATGAAATCACCAAAGTTACTCCAAAAAGCCCAAAAAGTATAGAGATTATTAACTTCAATAAATGAAAGTATTTGTGTTATTAGAATTTTCAAAATTCTAACAACACGAATGATTCCAAAACTATAACCACACCTAGAGCAGTTTATTCAGGCTTAAAACTAGACCCAAGTATTGTTTGGGTCCAAAATTTCATAATTTAAAATGAATAAAATTGATGGGTCAAGCTTGAGTTTCACTTTCAAGTAATAGCATAGTAGTAATGATAGTTCTTTTGGGCTATAAACTAGACCCAAATGTTCTTTAAAAATCATGACTTGGGGGGACATTGCTGACCATTCCTTGGTTCTTTTCTTGAATTATCAATTTTTTCATTAAGATTAAATATTAGAAATTTAAATATGTATCTAGTGTTGCATTATTTAAAAATTAAAATAATGTTATTTTGTGTATATGGTTAAATTCATAAAATAAAATTTAATTAATTATGAAATCGACTCTCTTTATTTATTTCAAGTAAACTTCAAAGATATTACCTGAAAAAAATATTTTAAAAAAATCTTGTTATGCATAAAAGACTCTCATTACAAATTCTACAAGCAACTATTGAGTGTTTTGTAATAACCTTAATGGTATGATCTTCCAAGTACATATCACTTTTTCTTGTACGGAATCATCAAATTATGGGTGTCAAACATCTAAATAGTGCTAATAATTTGATAACAAATTATCCAAGAATCGAAGCTGTAGCATTCCTTTGTGAAAGTGAAGGCAAACAAAAGAAGGAAGACAACAATTTTAATGTGGTTTGGTCATAAAAGCCTACATCCAAAGAGTCTCTATTATTTTTTAAAGTAATACTACAGTCACAAATTATTCCATGGATATGATTAGCAAATAATAAAAAAAATCTATGACAAATACTAGTAAGTGATTGCTAAAAGAAACAAAAGGAGGTACTACAAATATGATTAATTTGTTCCAATATTATACAAAAATGAAACCTCATCACGTCATGATTGCACCTTCCAATGGAGTCATTGGCCCTCTATACTAACTTGATTGCACCTTCCAATATGGTTGTCGGCCCTCTATATCTGCATTCAAGGAAGACAATCATCTCTCTAAACCATTATATTAACGGAAGTCATCTTTTTTTTTTTTTTTTTCTTTTTTTTTTTAAAAAAAGGTAGAGGGTTGGGCATGACCATATAGTAACGCCCTACCTGCTTCTAAACAAGACCCTTTATTCCCAATTTGTGTGAGGAACTAGGGAAGTCATTTTTATGAATAAGAAGAACATGCTTTGGTTTTCAAAATAGATTATAAAAATGGTTTTTGGGGTACTTGTGAGATAGTTAAGATTATAAACAACTATATCGTTCCCAATAAATTAGTTAAATTTCTTACCCATTAGAATTTCGTACTTGGACATTCTAAATAAATAAATAATTCATACTTGGAGTAATTTAAGCCCATATCTACATCAAAGTCATCAAAGGTGTCTCTATATAAAGTACAAAGTGTAAGTACAGTGCCAATAATCTCAACCACACCAATGGTAGAAATCACCAAATTGAAAATAGCTTAAACGTCATTTTGATTTATTTATTTTTCAACAAACATTTTGAGGGGGGACGGGAAAAAAAAGAGCTTACTCTAAATCATAGAAAACAAATTGGACGAATCTTAATCAAGTGAATAGTACCATCATGTAATCAAATTTCACATGGCATCAATATTATCAATTTTGCTAGAATAAAAGAAATTACTGTGACAAGCACATGGTATTGTGTTGGCTTAGGAGTGGGTGTTAGAGGAACAAGTACTGTGTAATAAACAATTTACCTATAAGTCGAAGTCTTTCGGCGTATTCTAGTTCTGAGGAGCTTTTCTCTAATCAAATGCAATTGAGCTACAACATCACTAATGTTCATCCTTTCTCTTGGAGATTCTATAGAATAAGAAACTCCAATTTCAAATACCAAAATCAAGCACTCTAGAATTTCGGGACTTCCAATTTGATTTTGAATGTGAGTATCATTTGTCCTTGTTTCCATATCTTCTTTTTCCCAAAGTATAATAGAATCCATAATGTTAATGACTTGTTCGGACAATGCTTCTTTAACAAAATCATGAAGGTTCAAGTTGTCTTTGAAAATGTTATTAGTAGGCCTTTTTCTGTGAACATCTCCAATAATAGTATGCCATAACTGTAGACATTACCATAAGTTGACACCTCATTTCCCACACCGTATTCTGCAATTGCACAGAATATTTACAATATGATTGATCTTGTTTCATATAAAAAAAATAAAAAAATTATAATAGCACAACTTTGAAAGAGCTCTTTAGTGGCATATAAAAGGAAAAAAAATTATGACAGGTGAAAATTTCTTTCAGGACATGCTCCATCTTCTAAAAGGCTTCCTTAAGCAATTTCATGCTAGAAAGTACCTTAAGAAATATTAAGAAAGAAAAGAATTTAATATTCAAGAATAGAAAAGATACTCACCTGGAGGAGCATAACCAATTGTTCCTCATAATCCAATAGAGCTTGATTGATTAGCATGACACTCTTGGGCAGCCTCAAGAAGGAACCTTGCCAAGCCAAAGTCCCCCATGTGTCCAATCATTTCATCATTGAGAAGAACATTGCTAGGCTTGAGGTCACAATGAACAATTGGTGTATGGCAATGATGATGAAGATATTCCAATGCATTTGCAACATCAATGGCAATACTAAGTCTTTGATGAAGATTCAAATTCTTTTGTTCCATAGGAGACTCATTGGTTCTTGCAATTGGATGCAGCCACTCATCTAGGTTGCCATTACTCATGAACTCATATACCAATGCTTTGAAATCATAACCTTGACTGTCAACACCTGAACATGTTGTGAGTACCTTCACAAGATCTCAATGTCTAATATTTTGTAAAGCCTCACATTCAGCAATAAAACTCTTGAAAGCTCCATGGTGCAAAAGATTGAGCACCTTGACAGCAACTATACATCTATCTTGATCAAGAATTCCTCTATACATAGATCCAAAGCTTCCCACACCAATTAAATTAGTGGAGGAGAATTCATACGTAGCTTTTAGGAGACTTTGGTAAGTTACATTCAAAAGTAAATTTCCTAAATTATTTAAAATACTTTCTCCCCTTTTTTATTTTTAAAGTCCGCAGAACTAAAAATAACATTACCAAAGTTACTCCAAGAAGGCTAGACAGTATAGAGATTATTAGCTTCAAGGAAAGAGTCAACTTCTTCTTCTTGGATTTATTGTATTTACATATAGAAAGATCAAACTTAGGCATGCCTACATAGAGCTTATTGTTTCCCTTAATCATAATTGCACTTGTGTTCTTGAAAACTCCATTTGTTGGTACCTCACCATCAAAATCGTTCTAAGACAAATTCAATAACCGCAAGAAGATAGAGCTCTCCAAAATTTTTGGAATATTTCCAAAGAAATTGTTTTTAGAAATATCTAAAACTTGAAGACCCCTTAATGATTCCAAAGATGAAGGAATGACCCCTTGAAAGAAGTTGCTTCTCATGGCTAGAAATTCTAGTTTAACACGGCTACCAAGACTTGTTAGAATTTTTCCAAACAGCATATTTTCAGAAATATCCAAGTATTCTAATTTTTTGAAATTTCCGATTTCTATACGAAGGACACCAGTAAATTTGTTAGCTGACAAGTCTAGAGAAATTGCTGAGAATGAGAGACTAAATACTTGATATGATATGGTACCACTGAGATTGTTATTAGAAACATCCAAATCAATCATATTTTGACACTTGACCAGACTCAAAGGGACGCTTCCTTGAAGATTATTGGCCTTTAATTGCAAGGTTATCAAAAGAGTTAAATTTCCAAGAGAGGAAGGAGAGGAAGGAATGTTTCCAAAGAAATTGTTTTGAGGTATATCCAAAACATGTAACTCTCAAAGTTTTCCAATTTCAGAAGGAATATTACCTGATAATTTAGTGATCCACGTACCTAGCCACTCCAAATTGATTAGACTTCCTATCCCAAGATGAACGTCCCCAGATATTTTATTATTATCTAGATTCAATGTGGTGAGAGTAGTTGAGAAATTGACAATGCACTTGGGCAACTCTCCCTCAAAGTTATTTATTTCTATCTCCACTACCCTTAGATATGTGGCATTTGTCAAAGAACAGAGAAAACTCAGGTCATTTGCCCCTCCATTTCCAAGCTTGTTAATGAATATGGAAAATTGTGAAAGTCTGTTTAACTTCTCCAAAGATGGAACTGTTCCACTTATTTTATTTTCATCAAGTTGAAGTACCCATAGATTTGAGGCATTAGATATTGAAATAGGGATAGGTCCAGTAAATTGATTGGCACTAATGCTTAAAAATTTGATATTTTGTAGGGTGATTCCTATGATCAATGGAAGGTGCCCTTGGATTTGTTTGCCTCCTACATCAAACATCTGTAATGAAGACAAATTGAAGATTGAGGGAGGAACTCTTCCAGACAACCTATTTAATTCGACATAAAAAAATGTAAGTTTCGTCATTTGGCCAAAAGAAGTTGGGATACTCCCACCCAAGTTATTAAAAGCTGCAGCAAACACTTCTAGAGAGGATAAATTGCCGAAAGAAGGTGGGATACTTCTTGTCAAATTATTTATTTCAAAAGAAACGAATTGGAGTTTTGACAAAGTGCCAAGAGTTGTAGGGATTTCCCCATCTAAAAGGTTGCGACCGAAATTAATGATTTTGAGGTTGGTGCAATGGGATAAATTTCTCGAAATTTTTCCACTAAGTGTGTCATTGTACAAATGTAGGATTTGCAATCTGCGCAAATTGTCAATTTCTAAAGGAATTTCACCATGAAAGCTGTTGTTTGAGAGTATTAAATTTTTCAAAAAACTTAAATTTTCAACATGTGGTGATATGGAGCCTACCAGTTTCAAAGTTCGCAGGTCCAACACGATGACCCTCTGATGTCGACGGCCACAAGTAACCCCTCGCCATTGACAAAAGTGGATGCTATCATTCCAAGAGCTCATAGCTTGGAGAGGATCATCAGCAGGGCCGGCCCTAGACATTTTGGGGCCTAAGGTGAGAACTAAAATGGGGCCTTTTTTTATACTTATGTATTAATTGAATTAATATTTTTATATTATAATATATTTCATTTAAAATCTATTTTTCTTGCCTTTTGAAATGCAAATTGACTAATTAAATTTTTGTATTCAAGTTCTTCTAACATCTCCTTTTCAATCGATAATATAGCTAATCCACTTAATCTTTTTTGGGACATTGTCGATCTTAGAGGTATTGTTAGTAAAATCCTATAAGTAATGCATGTATTTGGAAATGAATCTAATCTTTTTATATAACTTAGTATGTCAATTGGAGTATAATCTTTTATATGTAAAATTTCTTTTAAAATCTTTAACTCTGAAAATAAATCTAAGCCATTAATATGTCAATTGGAGTATATCTTTTTTTTCTTTTTTTAAGTTTTTCATATCCAAATGCATATTTTCTAGTAGACATTTCTAATCAAACAATATATTTATAAAGACTAAAATAAAAAAATAACTTTCAAGTCTAGAGCAAATGAGAAATAGAACCTAATTTATATAAAAAGTATTGTTGTAGTTTCACCGAATAATAACAAGTTTTTAGCATTCTTAACCTGCATAAATAAAGATTTATTCATTATATTACCAATCACTATAATATATATATATATATATATAAACACAAGATTAAAATTAAAAAAAAAAAAAAATAGTCACAACCATAACAAAAACAAGCCCAGCCTAGCCAAGAACCTGCCAGGCAGGCAGCCAGATGATTTAGTTTAGATCGGAGGAAAGGAAGCTTCAGCCAGGCAGCCAGGCCTAGCAACAGTGGAGAGAAAGAATGAGAGAGGCGGAGAGCAAGAGTTGAGAGAAAAAATGAGAAAGAGACAGTAAAAATTTTAGGGATTTGAGGTTTTTATAATTATTTGTTTTGATTATTGATTATTTTGTAGTTAATTTCTTAGACCGGATTTGTAGTTTATCCTGTTGAATTTTGGTTTATCTAGAGGATAATGATATTATTTTTGAGACAGTTGATTTTATTTAGACCAAAATATTTTTTTGTGCTACCGATGTTTAATTGGGTATAACAAAAATTTTGTCAATTTTTTTTTCCCACCTACTACTGCTTCTTTTCTAAAATTTTGGGGCCTCCTTTCCACTTGGGGGCTTAGGCAATTGCCTAACTCACCTAGTGGAAGGGCAGGCCCCATCATTAGTAATCTTGGCTTTGAACGCAAGCAACGCTAACCGGTCTGTCTCATTATTCCCGCCAACAACAGAGGTGACTAACAAGCCACACCACAAGACAAGATGGAGAAAAGCATGCATGAAAAAAGACGAGGATGATGGAGCTGAACTCATGTCGTAAAGCCCCATCCACAGTCACGTAGCTTGGTACGAACTCTTTTTTCTTCTTTGCTAAGAGGAAAAATTGGTTGTCTCTTTGTGAAAACAATCAGGGTTTGATTTCGTTGCGTAGGTATTTGGGGAAAAGCACATATTTATAAGAAGGTAGAGAAAGAACAAACTTTCTGGGAACTTTCAAGAGCGATGTAGTGCATATGTACCTAATCCACTACAAAATTAAGGAGTAATCATTCTGCTTGGGATTAGGGCGTAGTGCTAATCAACCTGCGCCTAAGCACATGAAATATTCCACAAGGGTATTCATTGTTTTTGAAAGAATTTATTACTAGTTTATCATGGAATATGTATTATTCTTATAAATACAAAATAATATAAAAACAACACCGTTGTTTTGGGGGTTGAAAATAATTGTATCTTCCACTAATAAAAGCTATAAACCAGTAAGGGGAGAGAATTGTGAGCAATGAATAAGTCGGGCAACATTCAAGTATCGAAGCCAATAATGTCTTCCATTACAGAAGCTATAAGATATATACTCATATGTGAGTATAGAATAAGTTTGATAAAATTCAACGTTTCTCCTTCAAGAATCGTGTTTGACAAGCCCGTTTCATTCGCTTTGGGAACTTCTAGATATGCTGCCTTTGGTTCAGTCCGAAGAGACGCATCTAAATTCAAAGCTTGGGGATCATAGCTAGAGAGAATGCTGGACACAAAATTTACGTGGCCCAATGCTGGTCCATAATATGGGCTTGTTTTAAGTTTGTTTCATTTTTCATCATTTTTCATGTGTATTATGTATATGTGTTTTCTTCTCTTCTTTTGTGTAATTATTAAATTAGAAGGCTATTATCATTAATTATCAAACTATAAACTTAAAGATTTATGTATTATTCAACTGTAATATTTCAACGTTTTCTATATTCATTTATTTCTATTGAAAGAAATGCAAAAAATAAAAATAAAAAAGATGGTCCGAAAATTACATTAAAGGTTATATATGTGTGTGCAAAAAATACGAGCCACTCCCTTTAATGGTTATTTGAAATGGTTCCAAAATCTTACAAAGGAAAAAAAAAATGTGGAGAAAGAACTAAGAAAAGAGATGATAAAAATAAGGAAAATTATTTATTGGTGCATAATTAATTTTTTTAAATGGTTTTGTTTTTTAGAACATTTTTTAAAATGATTTTAAGAGAACACCAAATGAATTTTTTTTTTTTTTTTTTTGAAAAATGCATTCTACCATAATGCATTTTTAAAAATGCGGTTTTGCATACTTCTACAAACTACTAAATTTATTTAAATAAGTTAGCTCATCTAGTAAAATCTCTGATGGTTGAATAAGAGATCTGAGATTCAATTTTTGCTTACTCCAAAAATCGATTGGTATCTTGGTTTAATAATTAAGAGCTATCATCAAGAGCAAATGCCATAAGTTGAAACTGTCTCCAAAAAAAAAAAAAAAAAACTTCCAATGTTACATAGGCCTAAGTGTCATCAATGGGCTGGGTTGGGCCGGCCCACCCCATTTTTACTTGACCCATGCATTTAACAGCTCCCTCAGTCAAGAAGTTTGGCCAGAAGAAAAAACTCCAACCCATGGCCTTGCCCATGGGTAATGCCAATTTTATCTTTAACAAGATAGGGTATTGGGTAGGACCAAATGGGCTAGCCATATAATTTTTTGATGGGGAATAAAATTGTTGTATATATAGGTATATACAAGAATAGGTTGTAATAATGATGTTTGATTTTAGATAATATGGTTTCATAAAGTGAAAATTCAAATTTTGGAATTTTCTAAGTGAAAATTTGAAAATTAGTATTTTCGATTGGTCTAAGCTTTGGCTCGATCGATCGAAAATGATAAGAAAATAATCCTGGAGTTTTTGGATGTCTCGATCGTTGTTCGATTCCTGTTCAACCGATCAAAAATAGCACTCGATCAATCAAAAGTAATTTTCTACTAATCGAAAATCATGAAACAGGATTTTCTGCAAAATTTTCTAGTGACTGTTCAGAAAGATTGAAGAGGTTTCAAGCCTTGTTAACGGTTTTATGAAACATTTTAACCCTCCATACATGCATTTTGATGAAACATAATCCATAGAGGCTTATGTTCACTTGAAAAAAATAGTAAGTTAGAGAAAAATACAATAAATAATGTAGTCATTCTCCATAATTGCTATCTGTAGAACCCAATACCTTGGTTGTATCCTGTGGACAAATTTGCGATAACCCTTTAGCAACAATAGTGTGGGGGGCAAATATTATCTAAGGAAAACGATATAGTGCCTCCAAGTTATCTATTTTCTATTTGTCTTTTGTGTTAACATTTTTCTTCCATTATTACTTTGTGTAATATCCCCAACAAAATTTAATTTCTTTTTTATTTTTAAAGGAAATAATCAAATTATTTTCTTTCAGGAAAAATCAATAATTAAAAATTTATTTAAATTTTTAAGGTTAAAACCTAATAATTTTTTTTAAGGTTCTATATAGTTTTGCTTTTTCTATGTATTAATAAAAGAAAGTCCAAATTTAAGGTTAAAAAAAAAAAAAAAAAAATCAAAGTTACTAAGCTACTAGCATAATTTATACTTAGAAATATAATTTAGGACAATCATTTTAATAAGTATCCTAGTGGTTAAGTGCATGGTCTTAAGATATTACTCTCAAATCTCAAGTTTAATCCCTACCCACTTATATTTTTTTATTAAATGTTTCGAGTTAATGAGCTGGGCTACTGGACCAGCCTGTGGGCGATTTCGTTACTCTTACATAGGCTCTTGCTCGGCTTAGTTCAACACATAGGAACCACTAAAACACTGTAACAAAGACGTCTAATGAGGTAAATTGCTATTGCCACCAAATTAGAGGCCTCAGTAATTCATACCTGACTTGCTAAATTCATGAATGGATCAAGTTAGAGGGTAACATTATCTTCCTTTCCTTCAGTTCCAACCAAGAGATCATCCATAGCCATAAACTTCAACATATCAATGGAACAACGTGCACTTTTCAATATACTAATAATCTAACTTTAATTTTTAGATAAGAAAAATCTTTAACGCATAACACTCCCACATCTACACACGCTCATGAAACAATACATTTGGTTTAAAAACCATTGGTTTATTTTTTAAAAAATACATTTTTTTTGATCAAATCATCAAATAGAACTAATTAAACTGTAAAAGAAATTGAAAGACTTTGTTGAAATTGTTTCTTTGTAAATTTCACCAAAAGCATACAACTAATTTCTTGAGTAATTTTAGATTGGTCCAGTAAAACAATTTAGTCTAGTAACGATGGGACCGAGCCCAATTCTCGCATTTAGCATCTCAAATTTCCTTGGGCCTTTTAGCAGATCCATTACTCTGTATTGGGCTTGGGCTTGAGCTTGAGCTTGAGGAATCATTCAAAAAAGGGGCACCCCACTCTGTTTATAGATTTTTGTTTAACTAAGAGGCAAAGGGGATTTGGGGATAATTAAAACTTACTTCCGCTTTGGGATTCCTGTTTTAGATCAGTAGGTGAATCTTGGATAAATGTTCTTAACAACAACTATTAGTTCGGTTTGGGTTTGTTTTAGGTCGAAGGTTTTCGAGCTATCCATAATGAGCTGGGCATTAGTTAGCCCATAATATGGGCGTAAGTACGTGTAGGTAGCATGTTATGACATGCTTTCCATGAAAAATAAAATATCTTAACATTATTTGGGAATTTTGACTTCGAAATAAAGCACCAAACCTTCTTCATTTGGATTTTTTTACTGGAGCTTTTAATTCCTACTAAGCACATCACATCTTGTACATTTTATTTTATTTAGGCTGTTACTCTTATTCAAGTATATTTCATACCAAGCTAGAAATTCAGTAGTGATGAACTGATGCTCACCATCTATAAATGGTATTGAGAGAGATGACATATACACCTAAAACATGGAATATTCTCTCCTTCATTTGAGATAGCTTGCCTTCGTGCGTGTTTTTTTTTTTATAATTTGCAATACTATTAATCATGAAAAGGAAATACAAGCTGGGTAATCTGCGTTACATACAAACAGATGCCTTCATATTAAGAAATAACAACATACTAAAATAGGGAGATTTCTTTGAATTTCCGCCGTTCCAAGAAAGTCATGGGATTAAGAAAGTGTCAGTTTTGATAGATTCATGTATTTTGGATTGAGTTCTTATACACTTACGACGTGTCATTTAAAAACATCTCATAAGTGCTCGAATTTTACTACTAGTCGTTGGTTCTAGTTTTTAGTTACTGTGTTGTCACTTTGCATGAAGTCAAGTTACTTAATAATTAGCCACGTGTAGGTATTTGATTGGTTCATGTTTCATCTATCTTAGGTGTGTAAGGGTAATTATTGAGTACTCATAGACTATCATAAATGTGTACTCCTTTCAAATAACTATAGATTCCATTAATTAAATTTATAGTAGGACTCACAATTTTCCGTATGTATGAGAGGCCAAGAGGAGAGTAGTAGAGTACGCATTTATGATACTCCTGAATTATTTAATAATTTTCCATGTAAGCAAAGTGGCTCTTTCTTCAATATTTGTGATTGTTAGGTTCTAAAGGTTTAGGAATTTATGTATTTAGAACTCTAATTTGTAATATTGGCAAACCATAATCAAAACGATATGTTTAGTCTTGTTATAGTGTGCTCAAAGTTGTTTAATTATTGTAAAGTTGGAATCGAGAGGCTATAGATGCATTAGGGCATTTCGATCTAGCTTGATCGATCAAAGAATAGATTCGATCAATCGAAAGTCAACCAGATTGTGTTTTCTGTAGAATTTCCAACTCAGCCCTAACTCATTAAATGTTTAGGGTTTTATGTTTTTGCCCTAGGTATATAAGGCAAAACCCTAGCCACGTTTTAAGAATTGCTCCAGTTGTGTTGTTGCTCATACATTACTGTTTTGTGTAAATCTCTTGTGAGATCTAGAGGAGCTTTCCTTTACACAAAGCTTAGGGTTTTCAAGTTAGAGATAGTATCAACATCTTGATGATCAACTTAGTTGCTACCATTGAAACTTAAAGAATATCAAGCGTGGGTGCTTGTAGCTGATTAAAGAATTCAAGAAAGGAGTCCGTGGATTCGGAGCTTGCACGTGGTCGTGTCAGTAAGTTCTACTGGTGGGTAGCATTAGGAAGTCGAGCGGGGAGCTTGCAGTCCTTCTGTATGAACTTCGATTCTTTCATAGTGGATTCAGGTTTGCCTTGAGGATCGGTAGGTCAAATCCTCCCCAAGTTTTTACCATGTGGTTTCCTGGATGATCATATCATTGTGTCTTTTATTATTTCGCTACTTTATTATTTTGATATGATTATTTGATTGCTTTAACCTAATATTGCACAATTTGACTAAGTAACAACTTGACTAATTAATCTAGGCTAACCAATCTGGTTGTTCTAAGGGATCTAAAATCGTTCAATGATTAAGTTGCTATTGGTATTACTGTCTAGTTTATTTTATGGGTTTGGAAAGAAATTGACAAAATAATCATTGGGATATTTGTGTTTTTTGGGGGCAGCTTATTCATGTAGCATGGAGCTTTGTCTGAATTCAGACAAAAATAAGGAAATGCGGTACATAGAATACTCTATGCATCGAATCAATCTGCTTCACCACCATATGATAACGGCCGTTGTCATTTTCGATGGCGGGAATATTCTGTGTAAGGTCGCCACTGAGGATGATCGACACAGGCAATACATTTCCCATTTGTGTTTTTGCTAATGTTCTAATACAAGCTTTCATTTAGATAATGCTGAATTTGTTTGAAAGGTGTTTTTAACTTTTTCAACACAAAATATGTAAGTTATTGTCGTTTGAATATGACCCACCGATCTAGATTCTTTCCACTGCTGAACATTCCTTATTCTTTTCTTGAATTGGAAATTGATCAATTTCTTCATTAATATTAAATAGTAGAAATTTAAATATATATCTAGTGTTGCATTATATATTCAGAATTTAAAATAACGTTATATTGTGTATACTTCAAAATAAACTATCTCGAAAGTGCCAAAAAAAAAAAAAAAAAAAAAAAAAAAAAAAGGAGAGATCTTGTTGAGCATAAAAGGCCCTCATTACAACATCTACAAGCAACTATTGGGTGCTTCTCATAAAAGGCCCTCATTAATGATATGATCTTGCAAGAATGTATTGCTTTTTCTGGTACATAATCATCAAATTGTGGGTGACAAACATTTGATTTGGTGCTAATAGTTTGTAGTGGCAAAGGAACCATTAATTAGCAAACTGGAAGTCTTGATTGCTGCTAGTGTTATCCAATGCTCGAAATTGTAACATTTCTTTTATAAAAACTAGTGTGTAGCTCTGTGCATATGCATGGGTACAATTAAAAATAATCATACTTATACAATTCAAATTATACATTTTTTTAAAGAAAATGTTTAGATTATACATGATATTAGCTTACACTTTTTTATAACCATACATTTCTAAAATATGTAATGGTTTCTCAAATTATATATATGATTTAGAATTAATTGGTTTTAGACTCTTCGATTTTTGCACCCAATAATTCACTGGCCAGAAAAATTAAAAACTTAGATAGACACATGGTGAAAAATTGGACTTCAATTAAAATCCAATTTTGAATTCAATTGGATTTGAACTCTTCAATCTTTACAGTCAATAATTTACTTGGAACAAAATTAAAAATTAAATAAACATGTGGTGCAAAATTGGCAATCCCAATTAAAATGTAATTGGATATCTCTAAGATTCTACTATTAATATATATATGTATATAGATGAAGTCAAACAAAAGAAGGAAGACAACAATTTTAATGTGATTTGGCCATAAAAGCCTACCTCCACAGAATCTTTATTATTTTTTAAAGTAATATTACAGTCACAAATTATTTTCACAAAAAAAAAAAAAAAGGACAAATACAAGAGAATCTAATATGTGATTGCTAAAAGAAACATAAGGAGATGCTACAAGTTCATACAAAATCAAAACCTCTTCAAGTCATGATGGCACCTTCCAATACAAAATCAAAACCTCTTGAGGTTACGATAGCACCTTCCAATAGGGTCATTGGACATCTGTACCTGCATTCAAGGATGACAATTATCTCTCTAAATATGAAGGGAAATCGTTTCTATGGATGGGAAGAACATTCTTTGGTTTTCAAAATAGATTGATGCTATGCAGTGAATGAGGTTTTCCCTTCAAGAGTAAGGAATTGAAAAAAACAATTCATCACCCGTAGCTTAAAAAACAACCATAGTAAGACTGTAAGAGGATTCAAAATAATGCTAGAAGGTTCAGTTGTTGAATCCCAAACTCATTAAATGTTTTATGGAAATGGTTATCTAGGTATTGTGAGTAATTAGTTAAGATTATAAACAACTAAATCGTTCCCATTAAATTAGTTAAACTTCTTGGAGTAATTTAAGCCACTGTTTACATCAAAGTCATCAAAGGTGTCTCAATAAAAAGTACGGAGTGTGAGTGCAATGCCAATAATCTCAACCACGCCCATGGTAGAGATAATCAAATCCGTAAATTGCTTAAACGTAATTTTTGTTTATGTATTTTTCAACAAACAATTTGAGGAGGGGACAAAAAAGGGCTTATTTTGAATCATAGAAAACAAATTGGAAAAATCTTAATCATATGAATAGTACCATCATGTAATCAAATTTTACATGGCATCAATATTATCGATTTTGCTAGAATAAAGGAAATTACCGTGACAAGCACATGGTATTGTGTTGGCTTAGGAGTGGGTGTTAGAGCAAGTACTATGTAATAAACAATTTACCTGTAAGTTAAAGTCTTTCTCAGCGGATTCTAGTTCTAAGGAGCTTTTCTCTAATCAAATGCAACTAAGGGTCCGTTTGGTTCCCGTATAATATTTTCCAAAAAATACCTATTTTCTGGAAATGCTATTTTCCGGAAAAGGAAAATATTTTCAAGTGTTTGGTTGTATTATGAAAATTGTTGTGGAAAATATTTTCATGTATTTGGTTCTATTAGGAAAATGCTATTTTCCTACAATTTTTTCACATTTTTTTAGCATCCAAACAAATTTTATTACACAAAATTTCATCATCACAGTCAATTCAACAACAAATTCTGGCAACAACAACAATCAGTTCATCAAAAAAAAAAAAAAAAAAAAAAAAAAAAAAAAACTGAGATATCGAGGAAGAGAAAGCGTGGAGGCTATGGGTCGGCAGTCGAAGGCGATGGGTCAAGTTCGTGGATCGGCGAGCTCGAGGAGGTGATGGGTCAAAGGCGATAGGTTGCTCTAGGTTACTCGTGATGTTGCTTGTGGGTCTGGGTTCGTCGGTTCGTGGGTCAGCAGTTGCTCATGGGTTTGGGTTCATCGGCTCGTGGGTCAACGGTTGCTCGTGCTGGCTCGGTCTCTCTCACCAATTTGAGTCTCTCTCTCTCTCTCTCTCTCTCTCTCTCTCTCTTTGTGCTCTCTGTTTCTTTTCCGGAAAATTTCATTTGAAGTTAAAATGAAACAGAAAATCATTTTCACCCATTTTTGGCATCATTTTCGGTCAACCGAAAATGTTTTTCAGTTTGACCAAATTTGAAGTAACAACCAAACACCCAATTTTTCAAAAAACAATTTTCGAAAAGAGTTTGAAGCCAAAACAAACAGAGCGTAAGCTACAACATCACTAATGTCCATCCTTTCTCTTGGAGATTCCATGGAACAAGAAACTCCAAATCCAAATATCAAAATCAAGCACTCTAGAATTTGGGAACTTCCTATTTGATTTTGAATGTGAGTATCATTTGTCCTTGTTTCCATATCTTCTCTTTCACAAAGGATAATATGATCCACAATGTTAATCACTCGTTCGGGAAAAGCTCCTTTAACGAAATCATGAAGGTTCAAGTTGTCTTTGAAAATGTTATCAGTGGGCCTTTTTCTTGTAAACATCTCCAATAATAGTATGCCATAACTGTAGACATCACCATAAGTTGACACCTTGTTTCCCAAACCATATTCTGCAATTGCACAGAAAATTTACAATATGGTTGATAGTGTTTCATATATATATATATATATATATATATATATATTTTTTTTTTAATTATAATAGCACAACTTTGAAAAGAGCTCTTTAGTGGCATATAAAAGGAAAAAAAAATTATGACAAGTGGAAATTTCTTTCAGGACATGCTCCATCTTCTAAAAGGCTTCGTTAAGCTATTTAATGCTTGAAAGTACATCAAGAAATATTAAAGAAGAAAAAAATTTAATGTTCAAAAATAGAAAAGATACTCACCTGGAAGAGCATAACCAATTGTTACTCTTAATTCGATAGAGCTTGATTGATTAGCAAGACACTCTTGGTTGGCCTCACGAAGGAACCTTGCCAAGCCAAAGTCACCAACGTATCCAATCATTTCATCATCGAGAAGAACATTTCTAGGCTTAAGGTCGTAATGAGCAATTGATGTATGACAATGATGATGGAGATATTCCAATGCATTTGCAACATCAATAGCAATATCCAATCTTTGAAGATGATTCAAATTCTTTTGCTCCTCAAGAACCTCATTTGTTCTTGAAATTGGATGCAACCACTCTTCTAGGTTGCCATTAGTCATGAACTCATATACTAATGCTTTGAAATCATGACCTTGGCAGACAACACCTAAACATGCTATGAATACCTTTACCAGATTCCGATGTCTGATATTTCGCAAATCACATTCAGCAATGAAACTCTTTGAAGCTCCATGGTGTGAAAGATTGAGCACTTTGATAGCAACTACATGTCTATCTTGATCGAAAATTCCTCTATACACAGATCCAAAACTTCCCACACCAATTAAATTAGTGGAGGAGAATGCATCTGTAACTTTTAGGAGACTTTGGTAAGATACATTCAAAAATAAATTTTGTGAATTATTTAAAGTACTTTCTCTTCTCTTTCTTTTGAAAGAAAAGAGAAGCAGAAATGAAACCACCAAAGTTACTCCAAAAATTCCAAAAAGTATAGAGATTATTAGCTTCAAGGAATGAGTCAACTTCCTTTTCTTGGACATATTGTATTTGCAAACGAGAAGCTTGAACTTCGGAACTCCTCCACATAGCTCAGTATTTCCCTTAATTGAAGTTGCACTTGTGTTCCTAAAAACTCCCTCTGTTGGTACCTCACCCTCAAAATGGTTATAAGACAAATTCAATAACCCTAAGAAGATAAAGCTCTCCAAAAATTTTGGAATATTTCCATAGAAATTATTTTTAGAAAGATCTAAAACTTGAAGACCCCTTAATGATTCCAAAGATGAAGGAATGATCCCTTGAAAGAAGTTGCTTCTCATGACTAGAAATTCTAGTTTTACACAGCTACCAAGACTTGTTGGAATTTTTCCAAACAACATGTTTTCAGAAATATCAAAGTATTCTAGATTTTTTAAATTTCCTATTTCCATAGGAAGGATACCAATAAATTTGTTGCCTCACAAGTCTACATCAACTGGTGACAGTGAGAAACTACTGATTTGAGATGATATGGTACCACTAAGATTGTTATTAGAAAGACTCAAACCATTCAGAGTTTGACAATTGCCTAGGCTAAAAGGGATACTTCCTTGAAGATTATTATCGTCTAAAAACAAATTTATCAAAAGAGTTAAATTTCCAAGAGATGATGGCATATTCCCAAAGAAATTGATTTGAGATAAAGCCAAATATTGTAACTTATGAAGCTTTCCAATTTCAAAGGGAATATTACTTGATAATGTAGTATTCCACATGTGTAGTCTCTCCAAATTGGTCAAATTTCCTATCCCAGTAGGAATCTTGCCAGATATTTTATTATTATCTAGGAAAAAAATTTTAAGATTAGTTGAGAAATTCACAATGCATTTGGGCAACTCTCCCCTGAAATTATTGAATCTTATCTCCAAATCAGTCAGATATGTGGCATTTGTCAAAGAACAAAGAAAACTCAAGTCATTTGCCCCTCCGTTTCCAAGTTTGTTAAAGCCTATTAAAAAAACTGAAAGTCCATTTAACTTCTCCAAAGAAGGAACTCCTCCACTTAGTTTATTACTGGAAAATTAAAGTGACTTTAAATTTGAGGCATTGGATATTGAAATAGGGATAGGTCCAGTAAATTGGTTATAGGCAATGCTTAAACTTTCGATATTTGGTAGGTTGATACCTATATCCAACGGAAGATTCCCTTGGATTTGGTTGCTTCCTACAGCTAAAAGCTTTTAACAAAGACAAATTGAAGATTGAGGGAGGAATTCTTCCAGACAGCCTATTTGAACCGACACCAAAAAATGTAAGTTTTGTCAATTGGCCAAAAGAATAAGGGATACTCCCACCCAAGTTATTAGAATATGCACCAAACACTTCTAGAGAGGATAAGTTATAGAAAAATGGTGGGATACTTCCGGTCAAATTATTTATTTCAAAAGAAATGAGTTGGAGTTTTGACAAAGTGCCAAGAGTTGTGTAAGGTTGAATTTTATCAACCATCTTGTTGGTTTTATTCCATGTCAATTTGCTTGTATTTTAACACTTAGTAACCCTGTACTTAGGTGGGATTCATGTAAGGGTAGTGTGTGAAGAGAGTATGAAGAATTGCTCAACAATGTGCAAAGAAGTAAGGACTCGCAGCTATGACTCGCAACTGACTTGCGACTTGCAAGCCGCCAACTACTGAACACGTGAGAAGCATGCGGGGAGGTGAAGGGTCATGCCAGCTGTCGCATTATAGGACAAAAGTTCCAGACTAGCCAGGCTGTTATCTCGCAACTTGAACTCACAACTTAAACTAGTTGCGAGGCCAAGCCGCCAACTTGCCTTGTTTGGAAAAAGCTATCTCTTCGTATTCCAAACACACACCACTATATATAGACCCTTATACCCACGAAATGTAGAGAGTTTCTAGAGAAAATTTTGAGAGAGAAACCCTAAAGAAAAACAAGATTGCCTCATTCCCAATTTTCACTAAGAGACTCTTCAAATTCTTTTACTCTCTTCCTCTCCATTGATACATCCTTGAGAGGTTCTTAACTAAATCCTTTTCTCACCACACCCACATTTGTGAGAATATCTTTTGGTGATAAGGGAAGCAGTTTGGATAGGACCAAAGATTATTGGTTGATGCTATGGGCTATAGCAGAATCTGGTAAGCTAGAAAAGAAAAAGTTTCGGCACAACCTCGTTAGAGCAAGAAGCTTAGAGGGCTTAGGTACTTGGGTAAATTAGACTTGGAGGGTCTATTGCTGTTCATCTATCCCAATTACATTTTCTAGTGGATTATTGACCGCTTGGAAGGCCGCGGAGAGCTTTTATGCCGAGGGTTTCAATTTCCTCTTCAATAACACATCGCGTATTGTCCTTGTGTTTGCATCTCTCTTCCCTTATCTTTGCCTTTTATTTTCTGTTGTGAATATGATTATAATTGGCTTAGATTATTTATCAATTCTATGGTTGGCTTATGTTTATATTCCACTCATTAATTGTTTAATTATAAGTTTGAATTGATATTTTGTAATTTGGGGTCTAAATGTTTAATGGTGTTTTACACACATTTTGAACTTTCAATTAGTATCAGAGCGAGTACACTTATTGTGGTTTAAATATCTAAGTATGATCCTTGACCCCTTGTGTTTATTTGCCATGGATTGTGTTTTGTATGCCTCTTTGTATTATTTGGTTGATAATAAATATAGCATGCCACATGTTTGTGAAAATGTTTCTATGAGTGATAATCCTCATAATTGTAATGCTATGTTACATAAATCCATGGATGTTGTTGATATTCCTAACATTAAATTCTTGAAGAAAAAGGCTAAGAAGTTTCATAAGAATTTGAGCAACTTATTTTGTGAAAATGATGATTTGATTGCTAAGCACAATAAATCCAAAAAATTAGTTGATAAATATAAGAAACTTGCTGAAAATTCTCTTAAAAAGTTAAAAAAGTTTGAATGTTTGAATATGGACTTGGACGCTAAACTTGTTTTAACTAACAAACTTGTTGATGAGTTAAAATGTGAAAATGAATCTCTTAAGATGCATGCCAAGTGTTTGATTGTTGAACCTATTGCTAAAAAGGATGATAATATATGTTGTAATCATGTTATGATATCCGATTTTGTGCCTAATGTGTGTTCTACCTCTAAGGACAAATCACTGTACATTCTTCCACATAAAAGAAACCAAAAGGTGGAGAGAAAGGCTATTAAGTCAAAGCCTCCGTTTAGGTCTCAACCTAAGGCTTTAGATATATCTAAGTTTGTTCCAACTTGCCACCATTGTGGTGTGATTGCTCATATAAAACCTCAATGTCATAAGTTGAAGAGTAACAAAACTATGTTGCTAGATCCTTTCCCAAAAGGCCTAGTGGACCCAAACACATTATTTGTCATCATTGTGATGCCTTTGGTCATCTAAGACCTCAATGCTCTAAGTTTCATGCTTTTAAAAGAATAAAAAAAAAAAAAAAAAACTTGAGCTTTGTGGAAGTTGTGCTAAAAAGAGTAAACTAGATTTAAGTAAAAATAGCATATTGTTAAAGAAAATGTTTAATGCTCTTAACTCCTTGACTATGTGCATCCTTGGTTCTCATTCTTTCAACCCTCGTCTCACTTCTCTTGAGATACTCATTCCAAACAATCGTTGTGTTTGGATGAGGAAGGGTTAGTATGGTTGAGCTTTTACTTTTTTGGTCCTTGATCTAATTCTTTCAATCTTTGTTGGACCCTTTATGCATTAAATGTTTCATATCTTCATGCATTTTTTGCATCTTGCATTTTTTCATATGCATTTTTTTTGTTTTGATCTTACTTTTATGTTTTAGTTTTTGTGTGAGTAAAAAATCCAAAACCACATAAAAGGTGAAAAATTCAAAAAATTTGATCGTATATATTTGAGCACATATCACATGTGAGTTTTGTCTTATATCTTTGTACTAATGGGTTTATGCTTTTATGAGCTTAGTTTGTGCTTTTATGAGCTTAGTTTGTTCTAGAGAAACTTGAGCTTTGTGGAAGTTGTGCTAAAAAGAGTAAACCAGATTTGAGTGAAAATAGCATGTTGTTAAAGAAAATGTTTAATACTCTTAACTCCTTGACTATGTGCATCTCCGGTTCTCATTCTTTCAACCCTCGTCTCACTTCTCTTGAGATACTCATTCCAAACAATCGTTGTGTTTGGATGAGAAAGGGTTAGTATGGTTGAGCTTTTACTTTTTTGGTCATTGATCTAATTCTTTCAATCTTTGTTGGACCCCTTATGCATTAAATGTTTCATATCTTCATGCATTTTGTGCATCTTGCATTTTTTCATATGCATTGTTTTTGTTTTGATCTTACTTTTATGTTTTACTTTTTATGTGAGTAAAATATCCAAAACCACATAAAAAGTGAAAAATTCAAAAAATTTGATCGTATATATTTGAGCACATATCACATGTGAGTTTTGCCTTATACCCTTGTACTAATGGCTTTATGCTTTTATGAGCTTAGTTTGTTCTTTATGCACTTATATCCTTGTGGGAAAAATCTTGACATCTTTTTGTGATTGTCATAAATCGATATTCTAGCTTGTCATGAATGATTAGTCAATAGTCATGTTGGTTTTGATGCATGCGTAGACTTGTGCCTATATATCTTCCCACTTTTCAATTGTTATTGCTTAAAGAGCTCAATAAATGTAAATCTCAAAGTGAAAAGAGATAATAAGCTGCAAAAGTCATCGCACATACTAGTATTTGACTAGGAAAAAGGAAAAACGACCAAATTAAAATATATGATGCCCAAAGAGCCAAATGCTTGTTCATCAAAGTGAAATATCAAAAATTTCAGGTATGAATCTCACAATGAGATGTGTTGATTCAAAAAGATCAAATAATATGATGTATATGGAGTCAAATGAAAAGTTTCAGAGAAATGTACTCAAGTTTATGTAGGAGGTCATATATGTTCATTTCTATAATTGAGATAGACCACTTGTCTTAGCACTAGTTGTGTATAACTTGATTGAATTGATCATTGAAACTTTACTCTAGACTAAGGACTATTCCATATTTGACACACACACACAACACACATGCCTAATGTTCAATGATTGTCTTATTCATTTGTTCGATTGTACTTGTTTAAATGTGATATGTGTATGCTCAACTTTATATGAATCAATCCAAAAAGATTTTTGATCATTTTATATGTTCTTGGAAGTGAGTTTTATCACTCTTTGTGTTCATGTTTAGTGCTTACTTTATTTTTCAAGGTTTAAGCATGTTCTGGGTTGAAAAACAAATGTTAGAATTTTTAGCAACTCATTTTGGTGACTTGCAACCCACGAGATCAAGCTGCAAGTTTTGGCGACTCGTTTTGGCGACTTGCCCAGTCGCGAGTTCACACAGAATGGTTTCGCGGCTCATTGGCGACTCATTCGCAACTCGCCCAGTTGCCAAATGCCCAGAATCAGCTTTTTAAAGAGTTTTTTTTGTGGGAAACTTGTTTTAAACCTCTCTCATCCTCTCTTAAACCCTTTTTTCAATATTTTTATATCAAAACCCAATCAATTTAAATGGTTTTTCATTCCATTAACATCTCTAAGGTAATTTTAAACTCTTTCTATTGTTTTGGATCCTTAGATTATGTTTTGGAGAGTTTTGTGCTCTTAGTTGGGATTTTCATCATAAGGATTGAGAAAACTTAATTTTTTCTCAAAATTTTTGTATGGGATTGGTTTCTTTTATTGTTTTGCTTTGAATGTTGGCTTCTTGCGACAAAAAGAGCATGTATTAAGGGTGGTTTTCATAATGCTCATACATTGTTTTACATTGTTGTTTATAGTATGCATGTTAGGTGTTTGATAGAATGTCTCTTAGGCATTTTCTCGCTTGTTTGGGCCCCAGTGAGTTTCAAACTTTGGGGTTTCTCATGTTTTCTCATTAGGAACATGCTTGGTTCATTGGTTGTGTATTTAACACACCTTGCCCCACATGTGCATTTTTCATGCATTGGTCATGCATTGTACATGGCCACCTCTTACACACACCTTGTTACCCTTATCATGCATTGGTTCATACATTGTTTCTTCATCCTAGCATGTCATGTCTTAGGATTGAGCTTTATTTTCTCATGCATCATTACACCCCTCATGCATTATTATCATTGTTCATACTTTCATCTCTTGCCCTCGTTTCTCCTTGATCCTTTGTCTATTCCTGATAAAAAGAGGGATAGTATACTCTAGAGAGTATACCCCAAGAGTTTTTGTCATTTCTGTATGACCCTTGTGCACATTCTTAGGGGAAGAAATTCTATTTCTCATGCACACTTGTAGGGGGATAGATATTCCATAGGGGAAATGCATATACCAATGGAAAGAAGACATCGTGTTAATAAGAAAAAATTGTCTAGGTGTTTGGTGTTTGATCAAGTTGCTCACATCTTCACATCATGTTCTTGTTCGCAATTTTACTTGTTACATTATACTTGTCCGTTTATTACTTGCTTTACCTTGAAAGTCTAATGTGTTTTGTGTAACTGTTTCAGGTTACAGATATATATGTTCCAAGTTTATCACAGCTTCTATGATTCATGATAAGGGGACTGATATGATAAAGGAAGTACTTTTTACTGTTTGTACCTATTACCTTTGTAGGTTTTTAAGATTCTTAGTTTGTACCCATGTTACTTTTGTAAGCTTTAATGGTTTGTTTCTATACATATTTGTAGGCTTTTATGGTTTGAACCATACTTATGCAGCCTTTATGCTTTGTTGCATTGTACTTCTAGCTAAATGTTTATGCATTTTCTTTAAGTACTCTCACTCTTGTTTCTTTGTAGGATTTTATTCCTAGATGCATATACTTCATGTACTGTGTATTGGTTGAGTGTTGGTCATTCAAATCGCTATTGTATAGTGATTGCTTATTTTGGTCAAGTCATGGTCTATTGCTTCATTCCATTTTGCTTCATCACATTATGCTTGATTCATTTACACTTCAAGTTTTTTTACATACAATGATATTATAGTGTTGTTGTGTTTCAAGTGATACTTGTTTTTATGGTTCAAGAGCTACACAGATTCTAGAGTTAGGTGTGAGTGAGTTTTCCAACTGTTCCCAACTCACGCGTTAAGTCTAAAGTTTGTTATAAAGTTTTGTCACGGAATAGCCAAAAGGGGAGATTTAAGATTGAATTTTATCAACCATCTTGTTGGCTTTATTCCGTGCCAATTTACTTGTATTTTAGCACTTATTAACCCTGTACTTAGGTGGGATTCATGTAAGGGTAGTGTATGAAGAAAGTGTGAAGAATTGCTCAACAATGTGCAAAGAAGAAGGGACTCGCGGCTATGACTCGCGGCTAACTCACGACTATGACTCGCGGCTGAGTCATGACTTGTAAGCCGCCAACTGCTGCACACGTAAGAAGTATGCAGGGAGGTGAAGGGTCACACCAACCATCGCACTATAAGACAAAAGTTCCAAACTGGTCAGGCCGTTAGCTCACGACTTGAACTCGCAACTTAGACTAGTCGCAAGGCCAAGCCTCCAACTTGCTGTGTTTGGGAAAAACTGTCTCTTCATATTCCAAACACATACCACTATATATAGACCCTTGTACCCACGAAATGTAAAGAGCTTCTAGAGAGAATTTTGAGAGAGAAACCCTAGAGAAAAACAAAATTACCTTATCCCCAATCTTCACTAAGAGACTCTTCAAATTTTTCTACTCTCTTCCTCTCCATTGATACATCCTTGAGAGGTTCTTAATCAAATCCTTTTTTCACCACACCCATGTCTGTAAGAAGGTCTTTTGGTGCTAAGGGAAGCAGTTTGGAAGGGGCCAATGCTTATTGGTTGATGCTATGGGCTATAGCAGAATACAGTAAACTAGAAAAGAAAAAGATTCGATGCAACCTCATTGGAGCAAGAAGCTTGGAAGGCTTAGGTACCTAGGTAGATTAGGCTTAGAGGGTCTATTGCTATTCATGTATCCCAACTACATTTTCTAGTGGATTATTGACCGCTTGGAGGGCGGCGGAGAGCTTTTACATCGAGGGCTTTGGTTTCCTCTTCGATAATACATTACGTGTTGTCCTTGTGTTTGCATCTCTCTCTCCTTATCTTTGCCTTTTATTTTCTGCTGTAGATGTGATTATAATTGGTTTAGATTGTTTATCAATTCTGTGGTTGGCTTATGTTTATGTTCCACACATTAATTGTTTGATTATAAGTTTGAATTGATATTTTGTAATTTGGGGTCTAAACGTTCAAGGGTGTTTTACATACATTTTGAACTTTCAAGTTGTAGGGATTTCCCCATCCAAAAGGTTGCAACCGAAATTAATGAATTTAAGGTTGGTGCAATGGGATAAATTTCTTGGAATTTTGCCGTTAAGTGTGTTGTTGTATATTTGTAGGATTTTCAATCTGCATAAACGGTCAATTTCTGAAGGAATTTCATTATGAAAGTTGTTGTTTGAGAGTGATATATTCTTTAAAAAACTTAAATTACCAACATGTGGTAATATGGAGCCTACCAGTTTCGAAGATCGTAAGTCCAACACAATGACCCCCTTGAACAGTTTTTAGACCCCTTAAACAACAACATGATTAACCTAGTTAATTAGCCAAGTGATTAACTTAGTCAAATTATACAAATCTAGGTTATCACAATCAAACAATCATATTAAGTATATAACAATAGAAATATAAATAATACAAAAATATGATGACCTAGGAAACCACACCAGTAAAAACCTGAGGAGGATTTAACCTTACTATCCTCAAGGTAAACTTGAATTCACTATAGAAAGAATCAAAGTTTTACAATAAGACTTAAACCACTAACATCTTATTGCTACCCACCAATAGAAACTTACTGACACAACTACGTGCAAGCACCGAGACCACGGACTCCTTCTTTCTTGGATTCTCCGGCAAGTACAAGCACTCCCGTTTGTGTATCTTTAAGCTCTTATGGCAGCAACTGAATAATCATTAAGTTCTTAAATGAATCTCCTTCTTGATAATCCTAAGCTTGTGTGAAGAAAAGCTCCTCTCAGATCTCACAAGAGATTTATACAAACAGTAATATGAGCAACATCTAAAAGGTGGTTAGGATTTTCCTTATATACCTTAGCAAAACATAAAACCCTAAACGTTTTAAATAGGCTAGGGCTGAGTTGGAATTCTATAGAAAAAAATGTTATGCCCGATATTCGATTGATCGAGTCTAAATTTCGATCGATCGAGTTAGGTCGAAAGTCACTAATACTTTCTATAGCCACTCGATTCAAATTTTACATAAATGCACACACTTTGAGCAAGGCTAAACAAGACTAACAACTGTTTTAATCATAGTTTGCCAACATTATACATTAGAGTTCTAAATAAATAAGATCCTAAGTCTTTAGAACCTAACAAACTCCCATTTTGACAATCCATGACAAAACACAACTAAAAGCTCAAATTTTACAAAGAAAAGCCCTTTACAAAAAAAAAAAAAAAAAAAAAATGCTCATTATAACAAATTCAATCCTAACTACTATCCATCAGTTATAAGTGTAGACAGCAGCTCAATTAAATCAACATGTATATTTCCTGAAATACTAAACAAAGCGCATAAGCGCATGTGTGGAAAAAAATACAAGTAAACAAAATAAATTCTTAATTTCACACAACACAAAATAAAGATATATATCAATGAATAACTCATAAATATAAATCAATAAGCAATGAAACAAGAAACATGTAAAACAATAAAAGTATCTCCCCCTAACATGAATAGCCCAACAAGAAAGTAACAAGAGCCGAAAAGGTAAATACAATGTGAAGCACCTAGGTACATACAATCTACACAACACCACAAGCTCCAACAAAAAACTCTCCCCCTAAGATCAAAAACCTTTACACCCTCTACAAAATACCATATGTACTCCCCCTTTTTGTGACGGAATGCCAAAGGGCACTCACAATCCATCATCAAAAGGATGTGGTGGTGAGGAACTTCGAAACTGTGCTAACTCTACTCACAAGGCACGGATCTCATCGAGCACGTCCACCAAAATTTGTCCATGAGCCGCCTGAACGGTCACGACATGATCCAACGTACGTCGAATGTCTGAATCATCCGAAGTAGTCGGTAGAGGAACATTAGCATCAGCAGCAGTAGCACTAGACGCCTTAGCCAAAGCAGCACCTGTAAAAGAGGGAGGAATGGGTATAGCACCAAAAGGCTCAACACAACAAGGTCTCAAATGAGTATCCCTTTGCTTAAGGAAGAAGGCATCTATGGGAGCTATGACATGTATGGGCTCAGAAGAGGGGAAACCATCTAATCCTAAAAACAACAAAATCCTATGAATAAAAATAGGATGGACAAGAGCGTGAGCAGTACAAGAACTCCTATAGACTTTGTTCAAAGAACGAAGAAACAAGTGAGGAAAAGACATAGAAGCATCCATAACAAGAGCAAATAAAAATGCATATCGCTTCAAAGTAATGGTGTGCAGATGAGAGATAGGCCACAAAGAATGACAAGCTATGCTAAAGAAAAAATAGTGTAACTTAGAAAACTCTGCAGACATGATCTAAGAATCAGAACCCTATTGGATAGAAAACCCAGTGATGTAAAATATAATGTCGTCCAAGGAAGGGGACTCATCATAGGGATACACAGGGTGTTAGACCAACGGTATCCCAAGAGCATCAGCCACCACTCTAGGAGTAATGGTGAAATCTATGCCTCGTATCCAACTCTTTACCAAATTGTTGGAATCATGGATACAGACAAAGAGGTTTGAATAGAACTCTCTAATTAAGGTAGCTAGCGGTGGAGGACCAATATCCAACAATGCTAACCAGCCCCTACACTCAAAGTTAGCCCTAATAGCCAGATCTAGCTCATCTAACAACACTTTCCGCTCAACCCAAATCTTTCTCCTAAGGTTTAGGGTATCAAAGATCTCTTGGTTTTTCCCACTCTGAAACTTCTCACTATCAAAAAAAGGAGGAGAAGAAGAAGGGGCAGTCCTATGAGCTCTAGTTTTCCTAGGTATGGTGCTAAGGAAATGACAGAAACACAAGGCAGAACCAAAAAGAGCACAGCAAAGGAAAAGACCAAGGGCAGACTGCAAGTTAGCACAAAAAAATATAGAACAAAAATCTATATGATGCATGAACAATTAAATGGCATGATGCATGCTCTAATGCAGTAAAACTAAGTTCAATTTAAGTTCAAATTCACAAAATTGGCTTAAGCATAGAATTTCTAACAAAAACCCCAAAATTTTAAAACCCACTTGTATGTTTTATTAAAAAATTGACCAATTGATCATCACACAAGCTAGAAAACATGTTCTAATAATCAATTACATAAATTCAACAAACCAATTTCACCAATTAGACTCAATTTGAACAAAAACCCCAATTTAGGTACATTCAAGCCCTAGAAAATCCATTTTCTCATAAAGCACAAAATTGATCAAATTAAATATCATAGATCATGTTTATAACATCCAATAATAAAAACCTATTGATCAATTGTGAAAGAAAAGATCAAAAACACCAAAAACCCCCAAATTTTCATAGGTATGAAAATATCCCTTAAATGCATGGATTTATGCATGAAATCATGAAAATAAATAAAAAAGAAAGGGTATAATGGGCATACTGGCCTCGGGAGAGGAAAACCTTGGAAAAAAATTGGTCGAAAACGACATAAATTTGATGATTGTGCTTTGCCATGTTGGAGAGAGAGAAAAATTGAAAAACTTTTTGAAAAGGATGTGTTGAACAAGTCAAAAAGGATTTTCAAAAAACCTGATTCACGATTTTCAATTGATCGAAAATCAGTTTCGATCGATCGAAATAAACAGAGACTCATCATAATTTTTAAGCACAATTTCGATTGATCGAAAAACAATCTCAATTAGTCGAAATTCCTAGAAAAACACAATTTTGAAACACAGCAAATTTTGTGCAGAAAATCCTCAAAGCATTGAATTTTATAAATAAAAATGCATGAGTATGAGATAAAATGCTTTTAAAAAACAACAGTTTTAAACCCAGTTTTCCCATAATTAAAAGTTTCAAACAATCTCCCTTTGAATTCTCAAGCAACAAATCTGTTTTGCATAAAACTCAAAGTATTTTCAAACTTCGTTAGTCAAACAAAAAACACACACACAATAACATGTACAAAGTTTAGCAAAGAGTGACTTGTGTAGTGTGTGCAACTGGCAAAAACTTAAGATACATGTGAGGTGATATGTAAATAGAAATCAAACACAAAATCTACAAAATTCATCACATAGAATTTAAAAGAGACTATCACCTAAAGAGTTACATTATATAACTCTCACATCTCCTAGATCATAAGCTTTCAAACACACCAATTTTAGTTGTTCAGAAACTTAAATAAAATAGCCAGGATAATGTACACACCAATTTTATTTATTTGATTTAGCTTTAAGTCCAATAATGTACACACCAATTTTAAGCATTTAAACCAAGGCTACACCTTATGTTCTTTTTGTACATGTGCTACACTTTCTCGAGCACAAAATCTTACGATATGCATTAAGATGTTCAAAATCTTACGACAAGGTACAAAAACATGTCATGTGAAAATAAATTGACCAACCTTATTTTCAAAGACCAAAAGAGTAAATACAAAACACACTTTGCTTCCTTTTCCCCCAAAACAGTCCTAGAATGAAATGCATGAATGTTATGCAATGCAAATCCTAGAAACAAAAAAGAACAACAGAAACCAAATAACAATGGTCACAAAGAGTAGAGCAAAAAAAAAGTACAAGGACCATGTCAGACAGACTCAATTAGATCGAGTCTTTTGCATCCAAAACCTTTTAGATGCACTACGAGCATTGGAGTTCTTATTCATATTAGAGTAATGTCCAACTCCAGGATTAGAATAAAGGTTTAAAACCTTTAGCAATTCACTAATAAGTGCTATAGGATCTTGTGCTTGAGGCATAGGCATTTTTCGCTTATTTGCTCGCTTAGCTGCTTGCAGCTTGTAACATATTGGACGAATGTGTCCAGACTTTCTGCAAAAATGACAAACCCAAATAGGCTTACTATGCATCTTATCCTTAGAAAGAGTAGACTATTTAGGTTTAGATTCTTTCAGATCAACCTTAATCTTCCTAGAAGGGGTGACCTCTACAGGTTTAGTAGTCTCACTCACAATCTCACTCACAAGGGGTTCAGAGGAAGAAGAAGGTACAAAGTTTGTGGAATTAGGTGTAGACACAGAGATGCTTTCAACAAAACCTAATCCAAATTTGTTAGAATGAGTCTTTTGAACACTCAACATTTGATCAAGTTTAGAACTAACAGATCTAACAATAGATAAATCATGTTCTAAAGATTTAACTTTATCAAGTAAGAGCATATTCTCAATTTTCACATTGTTCAAAAGTTTATTAGCATCAAACAATTTAACAAGCAAATTTTTCTTTTTAAGCTCAAGAGATGCAATTTTCTTTAAGCCTAATTCAAAATTTACAGCATCCTTTGCAGCAACTTTGCAGATTTTATTGTAGGTTTCTTGAAGATCTACATCCTCAAAGAGTTTCCCATCAGAAGGGTTCTCTTCAATAGACACACTTTCATTGACTACAGCAGTAGCAGTGAAACTAATAAAGTTTCCATCCTCATCACATCTAAACTCATCATCAGAAACTTCATTATCACTAAGAGTTACAGACATGACCTTCCCCTTAGACCTCAAGTACGTAGGATACTCAGATTTCATGTGACTATACCTTTGACATCCAAAACACTGAGGGCCCATAGAATTATTAGAAGATTGACCTATTTTTTCTCTAGGTATTTAATTGTTGTTAACCTTAATGAGATCATTCTTCCTAAAATTTTTAGGTTCAGCAGTGTTTATACCTCTTGCCCTTCTGTTACTATTCTCAAGAAAGTTTCTAAAGTTCTTAGTAAGGTAAACAATCTTTGTAGCAAAGAGCTCATCATCAAATCCACCAACCTCAACATCATCAACTGACTTAAGAACCATTGACTTGGATTTGCTAGTTTTGGGTAGGTCTAACTCATAGGACTGAAGAAATCCTACAAGTTCATCAACAGGGATGGAATCCACATCCTTGCTTTCAGTTATGGTTGTCACTTTGGGTCTAAAATCTTCAGTTAAAGATCTAAGAATCTTCCTAGCAATTTTTGGTTGATCATAGATTTCACCCATATTGTATGCAGAATTAACAATGTCATTAAGTTTAGCATAAAATTCATCAAAGGATTTATTATCAGACATCCTAATGCTCTCAAACTTAGAAGTTAATTGCTACAAATTATTTATTTTGACAGCCTTTGTGCCTTCATGCACAGTCTAGAGGATTTTCCAAGCAATGTGAGTAACCCTAACATTAGAGATTTCTTTTAAATTCTTCCATAGAAACAATGATAAAGATTGCATTCATAGCTTTGATATTGAACCCAGCTACTTCTTTTTAAGAATTTTGCCACTCACTCACAAGAGTAGTGAGCTTCTCTCATCCGTACTCAACGGAGTTCCAGACTCTCTCATCAATAGATTTCAGGAATGCTTTCATCCTTACTATCCAATAAGCATAATTATTTCCATCAAAGTGAGGAGTACTAACTAGAGAGTTTCCGTGTTCCATGACAACAAGGGTCAAGGATCAGCTCAGAGATCAAAAGATCTACAAACAAAGAACAACCTACTCTAAGACCACTTGAATAGTTTTTAGACCCCTTAAACAACAACAGGATTAACCTAGTTAATAATCCAAGTGATTAACTTAGTCAAATTATGCAAATCCAGGTTATCATAATCAAACAATCATATCAATTATATAGCAACGGAAATATAAATAACACAAAGATATGATGACCCAGGAAACCAGACCGGTAAAAACTTGAGAGGATTTAACCTTGTTATCCTCAAGGTAAACTTGAATCCACTATAGAAAGAATCAAAGTTTTACAATAAGAGTTAAACTAATAATATCTTATTGCTACCCACCAGTAGAAACTTACTGACACGACCACATGCAAGCTACGAGACCACGGACTCCTTCTTTCTTGGATTCTCCACTAAGTACCAGCACTCCCGCTTGTGTATCTTTAAGCTCTTGTGGCGGCAACTGAATGATCATCAAGTTCTTGAATGAATTTCTTTCTTAATAATCTTAAGCTTGTATGAAGGAAAGCTCCTCTCAGATCTCATAAGAGATTCACACAAATAGCAATATGAGCAACCTCTAAAACGTGGCTAGGGTTTGCCTTATATACCTTTAGCAAAACATAAAACCCTAAACGTTTTAAATAGGCTAGGGCTGAGTTGGAATTCTACAAAGAAAAACGTTCTGCCCAATATTCGATCGATCAAGTTTAAGTTTCGATCGATTGAGCCAGGCCAAAAGTCACTAATAGTTTCTGCAGCCACTCGATTCCAACTTTACATAAATGCACACACTTTGAGCAAGTTTACATAAGACTAACAACTGTTTTAATCATGGTTTGCCAACATTACACATTAGAGTTCTAAATACATAAAATTCTAAGTCTTTAGAACCTAACACCTCTGATGTCGACGACCACAAGTAACCCCTCGCCACTGACAAAAGTGGATGTTGTCATCAGTGATCTTGGCTTTGAACTCAAGCAATGCCAACCAGTCTGTCTCATTATTTCCGCCAACAACAGAGGTGACTAACAAGCCACACCACCAGAGAAGGATAAAAGCATGCATGAAAAAAGAAGAGGACGGTGGAGATGAACTCTACTGGGAAAGCCCCATATGCAATATGGGTGAAGAGGCAGTTGGTACAAGTGTGTATTGTGAGGGAAGGCTAATTTGGCTGTGTATAGAATCTCAAGAAGTGACAAATTTATAACGAGAGAGAGAGAGAGAGAGAGAGAGAGAGAGAGATATGTAATTTGGTGGGAGAATTAAAAGTGATGTCCGGTCCCAGTCCAAGATTGTAAGAAACTTTTGGGGATTATGGTCAGTCTGATTGTCTTTAATTAATAAGACCGTGTAATAGATGCTAGACGGTGACCCTGTCAACTCTATAAATGATATGACTATGCGATGATAATTACGAGCATTAGTATTCGAATTTGGTGCGAGAAAAGTGAGGTTCGGTCCCAGTACAAGATTGCCATGCAGAAAATTTTGGAGATTATGGTCCGTCAACTTTATATATAAAATGGATTTTTTTTTTTCTATGCGTGGCACGTCATTCATGACCTTTGAGATCAAATGCAACCAATATCTCCATCTCCCTGTTCCTGAATACTCACATGCCTCGCTACAAAACATAAAAGAAATTGGGTTAGGTAGTAGTTGTTAAATTATCAATTGTCTCAAAAACTTAAATTTTTACAAAATGATAAATTTAATTATTTAAACATAGCTCTAACACTCCATTTTATGTGTAGACCTAAACTTGCATTTAATAAGTAGAGACCAATATGTGAAATTTTTAACATTTTAAATTAGAAGTAGAGTAAAGTCAAAGATCAAACTTAAGACTTTATACTCTAATAATAGGTATAGTTGCTGCCATTTATAGCAGGAAAATAAATATTTATTCAAAAAATTAGTAGAATCATGTAATTAATCTCAAATCTCTACTTGGGAGGAGAGATTTCAAAATATAAGGAAAAAAATTGGCAAATGCCCTTTTTGAGCAAAAATAGCAACATTTTACCATCTTTTCCAAACTAATTAAGGAAATGCTCATCTTTTGTAACTTGATTTGCTCAAAATCGAGTTTAAAAAAAAAAAAAAAAATTCTAGAGCCCTATAGTGGTGTTTTAAGGAGCCTATAGTGACGTTTTAAAAACTTATAGTAGCATTTTTTGGAACTTGACCTCCATGAACTCAAGTTATAGGTAAATTTTTTTTTTTTTTTACCTATAACTCGAGTTCATGGAGATCGAGTTCTAAAACACCACTATAGGTCTTTAAAATGTTACTATAGGCTCCTTAAAAACGCCACTATAAGGCCTAACTTGATTTTAAGCAAATTAAGTTTTAAAAGAGAGGCATTTCCCTAATTAATTTGGGAAAGTGGGCAGAATACTACTTTTTTTTGCTCAAAAAGGACATTGGCCAATTTTTTCCAAAATATAATTACTTAAAGACTCAAATTGGGTGATTGAATCATTGAAATTGGCCCTTAAATACGGGTTCGAGTTGGATGCGGTTATAGTGTATTTTAATAAATAAATAAATGTTATTGAAAATAGGTTGTTTCAATATTGTTCCATTAGCCACAATGCCACATACATTACACAAGAAAAATAACAGAATTAATTGAAATGATTAAATAGAAGGCATTTTTGAAGCTTTAGAGAACAAATATTCATTTGAAACATCAACATTAATGACCAAAAATACTAAGAGCATTTGCATCCGTTGTGAATCTATTTTTGCTGGTTGCTATTGAATGATTGGTTGAAGTTGGAACTTATGAGTGAATGTGTATATATATATATTTTTTTTGAGACATTTCAAAGTCTAAAGTTGATAATTCAGGACCGCAAGTCAAGTTTGCCAAGATTTTTCCTCCTCAAAAAAAGTTTGCCAAGATTTTCCAAAAGCATTTTTTGATTTTTTCTTTTTATTTCATTAGGTAAGTTTTTGGCAAAGATTTTCCGAAAACCGAACAACCATTATGTTTGTAATTTAGTGAATGTGCTTTTGCCTTTGATCAAGTAATTAATCTCAAATCTCCACTTGGAAAGGGAGATTTCAAAGTATAGTTACTTAAAAGACTCTGCAAAGTCTAAACTCTAAAGTTGATAGTGCAAGACTGCAAGTCAAGTTTGCCAAGATTATCCAAACGTATCTTTTGATTCTGCCTTTTTATTTTAGTAAATGTGCTTTTGCCTTCGGATTGTGCCTTTTCATCATACTTTGCAATTTTCTGTGAAATAATTTGGGAAAAATGCTCATACATCCCTTAAACTTTGAACTAGTGGCCAAGATACCCCCTAAACCTTTTTATATGTCAATTTACTCCCTAAACTATCTACACTTGCCAAATCAATACTCTAATTAGTTTCAAGTTAAAACACTAACAGAATATGAGCATGTGAGAAGCACGTGCCCTTCTAAAACTAACTAAATCACTATTTACACGTTAAAAAGAAGAGTGAGGAGAAACTGACCGGCAAAGAAGAGAGAGAAAGGCAGTAAATATTGAGCGGGCTAGCTGATTGTACAATGGTTGTGTTCAAGGGAAATTATTTTTGCTGGTCGCTTTTTGAATGATTGGTTGAAGTTGAAACCAACAGTGAATCTCTTTTTTTTTTTTTTTTTTCTTTTTCTATTTTTGGGACGAACCCATGATTGAATCTCACACTAAAAAATCTTTTTACATCCTGCTACAATTTGATCTATAGCAAGATGTGTGGTCGGTCTGATAATCTTTATTAATCAAACCGTGTAATAGACGCCTAGACGGTGACCCATGATCCACATGGAATGCTGTAGTTTTTCCTGAATTCTCACATGCCACACTACTAATTGTCCCCTTAACAATTAAAGATTTGGAAAAGTGTAGTGTCCGTACTCGGTAAATTAATTTATATTGAAACTTCAATTGACCATACACCTCTATGATCATTATGTGTCCTGAAGATTATTTATGGATTAATACCATAAATAAACTAATGGTTTCTTATTCACACCTATTCACCTAATCCATTTAGCTCAATTGGTAATTAAAGTCTCTGATAATTGAATAAGAGTGATATGAGATTCAATCTCCGTCTACACAAAAAACCAATAAGTGTTTTGGTCTTATAATAAAAAGCTATTATCAAAAAGCAAATGGCATACGTTGAAATTCTCTCTCTCAAAAAAAAAAAAAAAAAAAAACAACAACAACTACTACTACTACTAATCCATTGATTAGATAATAAAGATGCCTCATGGACCTATATGTCACGTTACTTCTCCCCTATGGGGTGAGAATTTTATGACATATTTTTCCCCTATGTAATCCTTTATGTCCATTTATTACATGCATTACTTTCCCCCTAGTCCTCATTGACTACGAGGACTTGAGCGATTATAGAGACATCTTTTTCATTTTTTTTAGCGATTATAGGGACATTTGATAAGAAAAAAAGGGAGGAACCTACTCCTATCTACCTCATTCAATATTTTCCAAAGCTTGTAAAATACTACGTTCATTCTCAGTTTATATATATATATATATATATATATATATATATATATATTATTATGAAGTTCACACTCAACTTTATAATTTATAATTTTTTGTGGTGGTAGATTGTAAATGGTAAAAAAAGGAAAGTGGCGAATGCATGTAATAAATGGACATAAAGTATCTATCACTTATAGTGTAGATTATCTCATCAGACCTTTATATGTTTATATTGTACTTACAGTGCAAATTTGTATTGTAGACACACTAAAAGAGGTAAATGTAAGTTTACCTTGCAAGTACAATGTAAACATAAAATTTTTTATTTCATCATGTTGTAAAATTGTACATTGGGCATGTCTTAAATTTATTGCAATAGTTGGAGAACTTGCATTGGTCCAAATAAAATGACCTAAATGCAAAATTTTGGCCAATCAATCTTAAAAATCATTCACATCTTTAAAGTTATGCATTTATAGTCCATTTTTTTTTTATTTTTTTTCGAGAATAAAAGAAAAAATAGATGCTAATTGTGATGTATGAGATGAGAGAGAAACAATAAAAAAATTAATATTTTAATAAAATAAAAAAAATAAAAAAATATTATTATGTGAATGTTTTTAAAAGTGGTCTAAAAAGAAATAAAATTTTATACTAAAATAAACTGAAATTTTTGCATGGAATATATTTATTTGATTTTTATGGCTAACAAAGATATTGACTGACTTAAAAGATTTCGGGACTTCGTAGCCAAGGTCCACACTCCAATTATTCAGCCAAAAAAAAAAAAAAAAAAAAAAACGAAGAAGGATCCACACTCCAAATACAGCTGGCCCTCGTCACTGTCAAGCACAGGCAAGCACAATTATTACCTATTAAAAGCGTAATGAGCAAGTATATGAGACATATGAGTCTCGTTCGTCAACAAGTGATTTTAGTTTTAGCTTCTTTATTCACAGCTTTCCTTTGTATCGTGCTTGACGGATTGACAGGTCTCACAAGTCACACATAGTCACATTTATTATTCAATCCATCGTACTCTTATGAAGTTCTAACATAGCAGGAAAAAAAATCAGTGCTCCAATGGATTATTATTATTATTATTATTATTATTATCAGGGACAATTTTTTGTTTCAAGATAAACAAATTCGTAGTGTTCATCCAAAACCGTCGTCATAGTTAAAGAATGGTAAAACTTTTAGTTTTTATTATACTATTTCATGATGCAAAAGATCATCAGTTAAACTCCTCATTAATACAGATGGACAATGTCAAATCAATGGCTGCAGAATCCTGCAAAAAGAGCTAAGTAGGCTTGGAATACACCGGTGTGGTGTGTCCCAAGGAGCCTCCAACGAGTTAATCAGTAAGATCAAAGCTCAATTGTACATAGAAATTACTTCTTTGGCTAGAGTTTGTCGTGCATATGTTGCATACCTTCGTTGTGATTCTTTGTGCCTTTTTATATGTCTGTGTCCCTCAAGATGGGCGTAAATGCCTCCCTTTATGATTATGGATCCATTGGTAATGAATGTGGGGGCGTTATAGATTTCAATGGTCTTTTGTTCATTGGTCCGTCGGTTACGCTTTTGCCTGTTCGGTGTGTTAACCATTAATATTTCATTTATAGAGAACTCATTTAATGTCTATTGTAGTCGTTCATTACATGGATGACGCTGGTTTTTATCTTTTTCTACCATACAATAGACGAGGGTGATTTTTCTCCTCTTCAGTTGGCCCTATATTCCTGTCATCGTATTTACAAACACGATTGGAATATTTGGTCTCGTCATGACACATGTTGGTCTATGATTACTTGGGTGTGTTGGAGCCGTTTTTTGGGTTTCCCTAGACATGGCAAAATAGGCCAAAATTTGCTGACCTAGCCCGAATCTACTTGTTTTATCCTGAATTAAAAACGGCCAACCCACAGCCGCCCATTTTTTGCGAGCCAACCCAACCCAATCTGACTAACCCCCAGACCCTTTTTTATTTATTTATTTTTTTTCTAAAAAATATTTAGACTACATACCAAGGTGCTAGGTGTATAGACATAAGTGCATAAAGCACTGCACATACACTATTTAGCCATTTAGTAGCCACCAGTGGCATTGGCCATTCCCCCATTTATTAAAAAATTATTAATTAAAAGAAAATAAATGCAAAGGCAAAAGCAAAAGCATCTACACTACTAAACGTCTAACACAAAGTTAAATACTAAGTAGTAGATGAAAAAAATACAAAAGATAAAAGCGATTACAACTACATGTCCGCACTACTAAACGTCTAACACTAAGTTAAATACTAAGTAGTAGAGGAAAGAAAATACAAAATGAAAAATCATTTACAACTACCCGTCTATACTGCTAAACATCTAACACTAAGTCAAATACTAAGTAGTAGAGTTAAATACTAGGACTAAGTAACAAACACTAAGTCTAACTAGCACAATACAAAACTAAAGTAAAACAAAAAGTCCAAAAGTCCATATCATTAGTGAACTTTGAATTAGAAGTGTGTAAACTTAATATATACTTTTTTTGCTCCTTAAAATCTATCTCTTTCTCAAGTTGTAAATTTGTAATTATAAGCATTATGCCTATGAGTTATTAACATGGAAGAAATTGTTATTCAGAGTGTAAAGAATTTTAGTTAGGCACAAAACAATCAAAATTGGAAAGATATGGAAAGTTTTATGTTTATTGGTTTGTTTGTTTTTTTCCCTTTACATGTATACTAATAACACAAATAGTCTAACAATAGTAGGTGCCCACTTAACGAAAAAGAAAAAAAGAAAAAAAAAAAGAAAGGGTATTATGTACAATTTGTTTCTTTGATTGATTTGATTTATTCTCTCTAAAAATTTGACTTTTTTTTTTTTTATATAAGTTTTTTATTTATTTATTTTTTATGTGAAAATATAGGTCAGCTTGAACCCACACAACCCACCTGTAACCCGATTGGTCTGACCCATTTTCAACCCGTATAAAATGGCTTGTGTTTTAACTCGGCAAGTTTATCCTGCAACCCGATTAACCCAACCTAATCCTACCGTTTGCCATGTTTCCCGCACATTATTTTTTGGGGTTTTTATTTCTTTCCTCCAACTGTTTCTTCTAGGTCTTCTTCTTGGTTTTCCTCTACTTGGTGCCCTAGTTCCTGATAAGTCTTCTTAGCTTTCTCTTTGTTTCATGCCTGTATCATTATGATAAGATCCTGCTAAATTGATTAAAATTAAGGACACTATGGTAGTTTCTTCGAGGGAAACTAGGCCTCCAAGATGGGAAGAACAGAGTTAAGAGAAAGAAAGAAGAAGAAGAAAGAGAGATAAGACAGAACAAAGGAAAGAAGAACAAGTTTATACATTTCTCTTCCCTTACAATTCATTCTCTGGTCTACTTATACAATCCCATCCTCCTCTAACTAATTGTATAACAACTAATCACAGTAACCTTTTAACTAACTCCAACTCAGCTCTACCTCTAACTACCTCCAGCTCATCACAGCACAGGCTTAGCACGTGCACACCATATAACTATCTTCAATTGCCACTAGCTCATCATAACACAGCCTTAGCACGTGCACTACTTCAATACTTACACACACTATAGAACCTACACTCATACAGCTCTTATCAATACCCCCCCAGTCAAAACACCTTGCCCACAAGGTGGGGAAATTTGGATTGCAACTGATACAAAGACTCCCAAGTAGCTTGCTCCGGGCTCTGTCCTTGCCATTGAACCAAAACCTCTGTAATAGCTCTGTTTCTTAGCTGTTTAGACCTCTGCTGCAAGACAACAACAAGTTCAATCTACAATAAACCTTCAGAGTCCACAAGTGGGAGGGTTGGCATAGGAACAATGTGAGAACCAAGCTTGCCCTTAAGACATGAAACATGGAAAACAGGGTGGATAAGGCTGCCCTCAGGTAAAGACAATTTATATGCAACAAAACCCAACTTCTGTTCAATTTGGAAAGGACCAAAATAACGAGGAGACAATTTGTTGAACCCTTTAGACCTCAAGGAATTCTGTCTATAAGGTTGAAGCGTCAAATACACCCAATCACCAATAGAAAAATTCCTATCAGACCTATGCTGATTAGCTTGCAACTTCATTCGAGATTGGGCTGCACACGGGTTCTGTTTGAGCAAAGCCAACATCTGACTCCTAGAATGAAGAAGCTTATCCAAGGCATCCACTTTGGTAGTGCCAGGAATGTAATCAAGGACCTTAGGTGGGGGAAAACCATACAAAGCCTCATAAAGAGTTAGTTCAGTTGAAGTATGATAATTGGTATTAAACCAAAATTCAACCAAATGCAGCCACTCAAACCAAGTGTGAGGTTTATCATGAACAAAGGCTCTAAGGTACTACTCCAAACTTCTATTAACCACCTCACTTTGGCCATCAGTTTGGGGGTGATAAGCTGAGGACATGGCCAGATCCGTGCCTTGCAATTTGAACAACTCAGCCCAAAATTTGGAAGTGAACACAGCATCCTTATCACATACAATGGATTGAGGCATACCATGGAGCTTGAAAATATCCCTCATGAACACAGCAGCCACTCTAGTAGCAATATAAGGATGAGAAAGGGCAGCAAAATGCACATACTTGGTAAGTCTATCCACCACCACCAATATGACTTCATACCCATGAGACTTAGGAAGACTATCCACAAAATCCATACTAATGTTAGTCCAAGGTCTGTGAGGAATAGGGAGAGGTTGTAATAATCCACCAAGTTTAGAAGTCTCCACTTTAATTCTTTGACAAATCTCACACTCCTTAATATGATCCTTAACATCTTTCTTCATACCCCACCAAAAGAAATCCTATTTCACTCTATACAAAGTCTTAAGATAACCTGAGTGACCCCCAAGAGGGCTGTCATGGACATGATGAAGAATCAAGGACTTTAGGGGTGAAGCAGCACTCAAAAAGACCTTTTCCTTATACAATAAAATGCCATTGTGCAAGGAAAACCCAGCTGGACCTGAAGTACTAGCAGTCAAGGCAAAAAACAGTTGCTGGTACTCCACATTTGTTTTGTAACTATCCTTTAACATGGCTAGCCAAGTAGGGTAAGGAAAGGAAATAAGTAACAGGTCTCCATGTTCATGTTGAGCAGCAACACTTTCTAAGGAATGAGTTACATTACTGACAAGTGGGGCAGAATCATTATCCAACAACTGAGAAAGAGCATCAGCTACCTTATTTTCCATACCCTTCTTGTATTCTACCACAAAAGAATAACCAAGCAATTTAGTAAACCACTTCTGCTGGGCAGGAGTAACAATCCGTTGCTCCAAAATGAACTTCAAACTTTGCTGATCTGTCTTGATAATAAAAGGCATTCCCACCAGGTAAGATCTCCACTTCTTAACAGCAGTGACAAGAGCTAGTAATTCTCTTTCATAAGTTGACAAAAGCAAACTTCTTCCCATGAGAGTTTGACTGTGGAAAGCCAAGGGTCTTTGATTTTGCATCAGCACAGCACCCAAGCCCACTCCAAAAGCATCACATTCAATCACAAATGGCTTAGTAAAGTCAGGCAAAGCTAATACAGGTGGCTGGGACATGGCCTGCTTCAAGGATTGGAAAGTTAAGGCAACTTGTGGTGACCATTGGAAGGAATCCTTCTTAAGTAAGGCTGTCAAAGGAGCAGCTATAGCACCATAATCTTTGATAAACTTCCTGTAGTAACCAGTTAAGCCAAGAAAACCCCTCAAGACCTTCACCGAATTAGGAATTGGCCAATTCACCATTACTTCAATTTTCTTAGGATCAGTTTTGACTCTCTGACCAGATATGAGATGCCCAAGATACTCTACTTCCAAACAACCAAACACACACTTGCTTCTTTTGGCAAACAATTGGTTATCTAACAAGACAGTAAGGACTTGTCTCAAATGAACAAGATGGGCAGCCAAGTCAGCACTAAAAACCAAAATATCATAAAAAAAAAAATAAGCACAAACTTCCTAAGAAAAGGCTTGAAAATATGGTTCATAAGTGACTAAAATATAGATGGTGCATTAGTGAGCCCAAAGGGCGTAACTAGGAACTCATTATGCCCCTCATGAGTCCTAAATGTAGTCTTTTCAATGTCTTCTTCCTTCATTCTTATCTGATGGTATCCTGATCTAAGGTCCAACTTAGAAAAAAAAGATGCACCATGTAATTCATCCAACAATTCATCAACTAAGGGAATTGGGTATTTATCCTTAATAGTTGCCTTATTAAGTGACGTATAATCTATGCACATTCACCAACTACCATTAGCTTTCCTTACTAACAACACAGGAGAAGAGAAGGGACTTTGGCTTGGTCTAAAGGAACCAGCCTCTAACAACTCAGTCACTATTTTCTCAATTTCAGATTTCTGATAGAATGGATACCTTTAAGGTCTTTCACAGATTGCTTGTGTGCTTTTCTTCAACAGTATTTGATGCTCATGTCCTCGTAATGGTGGTAGACCTGTGGGTAACTCAAAAACCTTCCCAAACTCAGTTAGTAGCTCCTCAATGGCTACTTGGGATTGCCCTGACACTGATGCAGCTGTTGTGGACAGAATCTGCAGACACAAACCTTTCTTCACAGAGGGCTTGAAAAATTTCTTGGGGGCTTGGAGGTCAAGGCCTGAGGGTTGTAATCCTGTGATTAAAACAGGATTACCTTGATGTAAATTCCATAGTCAGCTTTTGAAAGTCCCACTGAATAAGACCAAAAGTGAACAACCATTGAGTTCCCAATACCACATCACACCCTCCCAATGACAATACATTCAAAAATCCATAAAAAATTCTTGGCCTTGAATCCTAACACCAACCTCATGACAAGCTCCTTTGGTCTTTAACACAGCACCACCAGCAATCTTGACATCAAAACTATCTTTAATGGACAAAGGCAGCTTCAGCAACATCCACATTGAAGTATCCAGGAAGTTATGTGTGCTGCCTGTGTCAATCAAAATGATTAAGTCTTGATGATAATTCTGCCTAACACCCTCATAGTTCCCGGAGAGGGGCTTCCCAAGAGTGCATAGAGTGTAATCTCTGCACTTCTCTCAAAGACCTCTGGTTGTGACTCCAATTGAGCACTAATTCCATCAAACTCCCCTTCAAGGTCTGCATCTAAATCAGCCTCCAACCCTTGTGAGTGCACCCTTTCCATAAAGAAAACCTTTGGTGACTTACACTTGTGTCCATTGTACCATTTCTCCTCACAATGGAAGCACAACCCCTTCTTCCTCCTCTCTTCAATCAAGGCAGTAGGCACCTTCTGGAATGGTGTCTTCATGGATCTTACATCATTCTTGGCAGGGGGTGGGCCAAGAATTGATGGTCTTGTCCCCAGTACCTCCCCCCATGTTTTGGTACCCTTCCTACTTGTATTAAGGTATTCTTCTTGAATCTTGGCTAAGCCAAATGCTGTACCAAGATTATGAGGATTGAACATCTTAACAGGCAGCCTAATTTCTTCCTTCAACCCACTCAGGAAGCAGCTCAGTTTGTGTTTTTCAGATAATTCTTTGACACGATTGGATAAAGACTCAAATTACCCTTTGTATTGAACCACTGAATCCACCTGTCTCAGCCTTGTCAAGGATTCCATAGGATCATCATAAGCTGTTGTGCCAAACCTCACATGCAAGGATTTAACAAATGCTTCCCAACTTGTAAACAACCCAGCTTCCTCAGCATCCTGAAACCATATTAGTGCCTCATCTTCCATATGATATGAAGCTAGTAAAATTTTCTAGTTTGGAGGAGTACCATACAATTGGAAGAATTGGTTAGCCTTGTAAATCCACCCTGAAGGATTTTCACCTCTGAATCTTGGAAATTCCAGTTTGACGGACTTTGGAATTGTTGCCATCACAGCTTCTTGATGATCTTGTACAAGTGGAGATGTATGCCCCATTGGTGAATTTGGTCGCTGCTGTTGTCTCTGGTGCCAACCACTGCCAGCTTCCGTAATTCCTTGAACAGTCTCAGACAAGGACTGCAACGTAATGGTCACAGCATCTAACTTCTGATGTATAATATTGAATTCAGCTTCATGTTGATCTACGGACTTTGATAGCACGTTGAATTTATCAGTAAGTGCAGCTACAGATCGTGTCTTTGTCATAGTTACAAAGATATGGCTCTGATACCAATGATACGATCCTGCTAAATTGATTGAAATTAAGGACACTATGGTAGTTTCTTCGAGGGAAACTAGGCCTCCAAGATGGGAAGAACAGAGTTAAGAGAAAGAAAGAAGAAGAAGAAAGAGAGATAAGACAGAACAAAGGAAAGAAGAACAAGTTTATACATTTCTCTTCCCTTACAATTCATTCTCTGGTCTATTTATACAATCCCATCCTCCTTTAACTAACTGTATAACAACTAATCACAGTAACCTCTTAACTAACTCCAACTTAGCTCTACCTCTAACTACCTCTAGCTCATCACAGCACAGGCTTAGCACGTGCACACCATATAACTGTCTTCAACTGCCACCAGCTCATCATAACACAGCCTTAGCACGTGCACTACTTCAATACTTACACACACCATAGAACCTACACTCATACAGCTCCTATCAATAGTGAATGATCATAGTTCAAATCATGTATTAACGATACTATTTTTAATGATTCATCGTGTATGGATGACAATAGTTTGTATCATGTATCAACGATACTTTTCTAATGATTCATCGTGTATGGACGATGATAGTTTGTATCGTGCATCAACGATACTTTTAATGATTCATCATGTATGAACAATGATAGTTTGTATTGTGTATCAATGATACTTTTTAATGATTCATTGTGTATGAATGATGATAGTTTGTCTCGTGTATTAACAATACTTTTTAATGATTCATCGCATATGAATGATGATAGTTTGTATCTTGTATCAAAGATACTTTTTAATGATTCATCATGTATGAACGATGATAGTTTGTATCGTTTATCAACGATACTTTTTTAATAATTCATCGTGTATGAAAGATGATAGTTTGCATCTTTTAAGTTATGGTTTTTCACATAACATTTATGTTGGCTTTATTCCATGACAAAAAGTGTTGTCATTGCATTAATTTATTTCCTTGTGTTTTGTAGGATTTAATTGTAATGGGTTTAGTATTAAGTTGGTGAAGATTTGACCAAGACAGTTGAAGGTCACATGAGGAGCACATGCCAAAAGCTGAAGAGTCAATGTATCTTGCAACTTATCTCGTGATTAGGCCAACTTGCAAAATGACCCACGAGATGCACTGATAGCTAGGATTTTAATTATGCTCTTATACCCTTCACTCATACTATATATATCCTTGTTGGGATTTTAAATGTGCTCTTATACCCTTCACTCATACTATATATATCCTCATTATCCACAAAATTGTAAGGAGGGCATTCAAAAGAAAACCCCAAAAAAGTTTCTACAACACACACCTTGTTAGAGAGAGCTGTTGATCCTCAAGAGAGAAATCCTTGTAGTCACTTCTCCTCCACTCTCCCATTGTTATACGTTGACATAAGATTTGTACATAAAAACAACCCACACCCATTTAGAGTAGATGGTATTTTGGAGCTTGGGAAGCATAGGGTGTTTCCTAAAATAAGCCAATAAGGCTTGGCAGTGCAATCGGACAGTATTGCGGGATTCAAGAAGCTAATGAAGATAAAACTCTGAGAAGTCTGTTGGTAGCTGGAGGTTGAAGGCCTCAAGTACGTTGGGTAGATTAGTCTTAGAGGGACTTTTTGGTATCCTTGTTCTCCAACTTATTCACTAGTGGATCATTTCATTTTAAGGGCCACGAAAAGGTTTTTACGCCGACTCTTTCGATCTCCCTCTTTGATAACACATCGCCATGTTACTTAGGTTTGAGTCTCTTTTCCGTACTGCCCTTTGCATATTTGCCTTGCACTTATATGTTCATCCATGCAATTGTTGAATGTTTCATTTGATTAGTTTGCTAATCACATATATTTCGTATTAAGTGTTAAGCCTAAAATTAATCAAGCCGTAATTAAGAATTGGGGGTTTAAATAAGCTCTAAGTATGTATTGACAATACTGTTTAATGATTCATCGTGTATGAATGATGATAATTTGTATCGTGTATTAATTATGTATCTCATGTATCAATGATATACTTTGTATCATGTATTAATGATATATTAGATATTAACGATAATAATTTGTATCATGTATTAACAATGATAATTTCTTGTATTAACAATTTATCGTGTATTAACGATGTATATCCTTCATTCTCAAAAAAAAAAAAAAACAATGTATATCCTGTATCGATGATATACTTTGTGTCATGTATTAATGATTTATCATGTATTAAAGATAATAATTTGTATTGAGTACTAACGATGATGATCTTCAACTTTCCATACACATATATATGTAGAAGCATACTATCTTTTTTTAGTATTTTCTATGAGTTACGTATTTTTATGGAAAATTATTTTGTTTCTCTAAAGACTTCACTTTTGTTGAGATAAAAGGACTTGAATGGAATACAACTTCAATGGAAACAAAGCTATCCTTGGAAGGGATATGAATTAAGAAAATACTATGGGGCCTTACTGGTAATACATTTTTCGATGCTCAATATTTCATGGACGAGGTGATATGTTCCCTATCGTGAGGAACAAACAAGGTCTACCAAACTGAATCTTTTGATTTTGGTCCTTCTTCTGGATGGTGATCTATGTGTTCGTCTTGTTTCTTTCTTTTGCCGACAATTCCTTTGGACCTTTGCATTCATATATTTCTGTGGCTTGTGAAGCAACTTTGTCATTGTCTTTGGTGGAGTTTTGGTAATGAAGAAATAAATGTCTCTAGGAAACAATCCAGCTTGGAGTGTAGTCAATGTAATTTTGTCTTCTGCCTCATTGACTTGCTACACCTCCTTGTTGAATCGATCTACATATTACCTCATTAATTCTCCTTACACTTGTCGGATATGTAGCAAGTGGCCCATGGGCTTCTTGTGGCATTGTCCCCTTATGAAATGACGAATAAAACTCTCACTCAGTTGTTCAAAATTAGTAACTGTACCTGGTGATATCTTGTTGAATTGCACTATGGCTATGCCTTTTAGAGTAGTTAGGAATGCTCTACACATGACTTCGTTTGGTGTCATTTGTAGGTGCATTAAAGTCCTAGAAAGCACGGACGCGGCTGGAAGGGTGCCGCACCCGAGTCCGACGCGGCCTGACGTGGGACGCGGTAGCGTCCGACGCGGTTGACCCCGAGTTTTTTTTTTTTTTTTTTTTCTCGGATTTGCGCCAACAAGGCTCGATTCGCGCCGACAAGGCTCGATTGGGCCCGAATCGGCTTCGATTCGGCCAGAATCGGTCCATATCGGCCGGCGACCGATACGAACGGCCGAAATATGCCGGAAACGGCCGAAACAGGCCGATATCAGCCTTGAAACTCGCCGGAAAAGCCGAAATTCTGACCTCAGAGGCATAGTAATGTGTTTCTTGCCTTCTTCTTTCTTTGTTTTGTGAATCAAGGCATAACAATGTGTTTTTTATGAATATTTTAATAGTAAAAATATATAGAAAATATAAATAAAAATATTTTTAATAATTTTTTAATCGCCGAGTCCCGCCGCACCCGCACCCTACTTTTTCAAAAATTGCCGAGTCCTGCACCCGCACCTGAGTCCCGAAACGCACTCGTGCTTCATAGTTAAAGTCTTGAAGGACTCGATATGGTCTGGGGGATCTTTTAATCCATTGAAGGATTCGAGCTCTAGAAGCTGGAATCATGTTGTTTAGGTTGGGTGCTGATTTGTGCGAATTTGTGCATCTCAGTTCATCCATTTTTCTCTTCATGTAGCGGAACATCTCTTCCATCCTGGAGAATTTTCTCCCTCAGGTGTTCTTCTCCTATGATTCAATGGACCAATCGTCTCCTCATCATTGTTGTTCTCCTTCCTTTCTTCATTTCTTTGATCACTTTGGGCTTAAGCAATCTGCCTTAACTCTAAATTTTTCTACGTCAATTCATCGACACTTGCTGTCAGAGCCTGAATTTTCTGCGCTACTTGAGTAGAATCCATTTGGTATCAAGAGGAATTCTTTTGTAAAGAAAAGGGAAATCGTATGGCTTTGCAAACTTCCCCACAGAAGGCGCCAAACTAATGATGCAGAAAAATCATTAGTTGAACTCCTCGTCAATATAGATGGACGACGTCAAATCAACAGCTGCAAAATCCAGCAAAAAGGGATAAGTAGGCTTGGAATACACCAATGTCGTGTGTGCTAAGGAGCCTCCGACAAGCTAGTTAGTAAGATCAAAGCTCAATTGTATAGAGAAATTACTTATTTGGCTAGATATTTTTTGTGAACATGTTGCATACTTTTGTTGTTATTCTTTTTTCCTTTTTGTAGGTCTTTGCCCCTTAGTATGGGAGCAAATGCCTCTCTTTATGATTATGGATCTGTTGGTAATGAACGTAGGGGCGTTATAAAATTCAACGGTCTTTTGCCCGTTAGTCTGTCAATTATGCTTTTCCTTGTCTAGCACGTTAACTGTTACTCATGTCATTTATGAGGAACTCATTTAATGTTTACTGTTGTCGTCCATTATATGAACAATGCTGATTTTTCTCTTCATCTACTATACAATGGATAGGGGTGATTTTTCTCCTCTTCACTATTCATGTAAAATGTACAATATAAAGTAAATATGTGTAAAATGTTATACATTTTCATGCAAATGTGTATAATATATTAATATTATACATTTTTAGGAGTAGATAATGTTTGAAATTTGAATTGCTGAGTGCTGTTGGTGGAAGGAAAAAAAAATTAAAAAAAAAAAAAAAGTTTTTGATATTCAAGTTTACTTAACGTGGGCTAGATATGCCCTTCAGGACTTTTCCAATTATAAAGCGATTATGATTGGGTTAATATATTTCAGTAGAATTTGTTTGAAGAAGGACTTAGGCTAGTTTAATCGGTTTTTTGACTTTTGAAGAAGAAACCCATTAACTTTTCTAATAAGAGAGGCCCAATTTCTTGAAACCATAATCCCGTACTTCTTCCAAAAACCTTAATAAACACATTTTATTATTTTTTCCCCCAAAAAAGAATGGTGGTGAATGCATGTAATAATTGGACATAAAGTATCTCTCACTTATATTTTAGATCGTTTTATCGGACTTTTATATGTTTGTATTGTACTTACAATGCAAAGTTGTATTATAGATACACAAAAAGAGGCAAATGTAAGTTTACCTTGCAAGTACAATGTAAACATAAAATTTTATTTCATCATGTTGTAAAATTGTAAATTGGGCTTGTCTTAAATTTATTAAAATAGTTGGAGCACTTGCATTGGTCCATGCAAAATGACCTAAATGCAAAATTTTGACCAATTAATCTTAAAATTACTCACATTAGTCTATTTAAAGTTATACATCTATGGTCCATTTTTCATTTTAGCTCTCTAGTCTAGTAAATTTTCATTCTATGGTCCATTTTTCTTCTTCTTCTTCCTTTTTTTTTTTTTTTTTTTTTTGGAATGAAGGAAAAAGAAGATGGTAAATTTTTTTCTTGATGTATGAGATGTGGAGAAACAATCAAATTTTTTTTAAAAATTAAATTTTAATAAAATAAAAAATATAATATATATTATTATGCTAATGTTTTTGAAAGGTGGTATAAGAAATAATAAATTTTTATACTAAAATAAACCGAAATTTTAGCCTGGGAAATATCTATTTGGCTTTTATGTCTAAGAACATTAGCATTAGTGGTGCCAAAAATTTAGCAATTTGGCACCATAAAAAGTTACTTTATCTATTTTACCACCCCACTTTAAAAACACCCTAAATCAGTGGTTTTATTTTAGGATTTAACACAATAAAATAATATAAACAATATAATAAAATAATATATCTACTACACTAAACAATAACCACCACCACTAAGACGATAAAATAAAATAATTTTTAATAAAATATTATTTTTTTTACCATCTTAGCTAGAGTGCACAACCATCTTTAACTGTGCAATGTAATTCAATAGCCAAATTTTTTAGCTTTCCCTCTATCCTTGCAACATGCTTTTTAATTTTGGTAGTGCTAAAAATAGTAATATGGTTTTTTAGCACCACCAATACTAATGCTCTAAGACAGCTAATGACTGTGTGTTCTAATAAGTATTACTGTTTACTAAAAAAAAAAGGATATTTATCCTACATTGGTTGTATGTGTCTAGTGTTCACTGTTTATAACCCTATTCTACAACTACAAATGTTAGACCCTTTTGTAGTTATACTTTAGTTATATAATGTATTATAAATCCAGTTTAAAATAATAATATTACTATTTTTGTGTGTGTTTTAATAAGTATTACTGTTTACTAATATATATATATATATATATATATAAAGATAGCTAATGACTGAATTAAAAGATTGTTGGACTTCCTAACCAAGGTCCACACTCCCATTTCAAAAAAAAAAAAAAAAAAAAAAGTACCCACTCAACATGCAGCTGGCCCTTGTCACTATCAAGAACGGCCTAATACAATTGGAAAAGCATAATGTGTAAGTAGGAGACCCGTATATTACTAATATGTGGGTCTTACTTCAAAAATGCATCTCATTGGTCTGGTGCATAATAATTTTTTCCGTCAACCCATCATCCATATGAAGGTGTTAAAATTCAATCAAGAATTGACACGTAAATGTACTAAATTTTAGTGTGCGAAGAGGCGCGTCCCTAGTGTTTTAACCGGAGTTGGAATAGAAATATTTTCCAAAATAATAAAGAACAGCTTTCCTTTATCGCTTACATGGTCACAAGTCTAAATCTAATTAAAAATGGTCAAGGGGTTTTGTTCTACATGGCCACATTCAGTGTTCCTTAATTTGTGACGTGCTTGACAGATTGACGGATCTCGCAAGTCACACATGGCCACATTCATTATTCAATCTGTCGTATTCCTATGAAGAAATTTCTAACATAGTAGGGAAAAAAAAAAAATCAATTATTAGGTGAGTCTGTGCTTGACGTTTTCTTGACCAAGTGGTTGTGTTTTTAGTTCACACTCATTTTCCATCAATATACTAAGGTCCGGTCAACAGATGATACTTTTCAAACGACACGATTATGGACAAGAATTAAATATGTAATTGTGTTCAGTTCTTAATCCTTCAAAATTAAGCACTATACTCTTTATACTTATTTATACTTCTATGGTCACGAATAATGTGTGTTTCTGTGAAGTAGAACACCAATAATAAACTACAAAACATTCAAATGAACATTGAGATCACAAGAACTTTTCAAACCTAGCTTCTAAATTTGATAGTTCCATCTAATAGCTGACAAAGTTCTGCACTTTACTGGCTAAATACAATGGTTTGTGAGACCTTTAATTTAATCAAGTTCCAAATGGACTTTCAAAGCAAACCTATATGGAAATAATGGGTACGTAGTAAAACACCTTCACCTGTTTGTGAAAGGAATTGTGTGTGATCAACTATGGAAATCCAGTTAACCCTGTCCTTTCAATTCAACTCATTGACAGCATAGTACTATACGGACTATGGTTAGGAACAATCAACTTGACCGTATTGAACTATAAAAGTCTCAACCCATTCAGTGGGTTATAGAATAGTAGGAATAAGACAAACAGAGAACTTATTCTGCACACCCAGATGAACATCAAGTCTATACAGGTGGCTCTTAAAATTCAATTATATGACTCCTTTCAAATCAATATATTGATTATTTGTGATGGTCCTTGAAATTCATTGGGTACACACCTGAAAAAAATAATCCAATTATGTTAGTCCTTTCAACTTAGACCCCCCTCATATACGCACTCTTGCTTGGCATAAATATCCACAGACATCATTAGTTCTTTAACCTACTCATACCTTTTGGTACCCAATTCTCCATCAAATACCTTAGCTGATAAGATGTTCAGCATGGGAAAAAGAAATCAATATCTGACTTTATACTTGGCCTCTTGTTTATTCTTTATTTCACATTGTCAAAGTACTTCTAAACATCATTGCCTCCCTGACCAGAGCTCTGCTTTGCTACAACTAAAGCAAGAATTTGAAGAGGGAATGTCATCTGAGCCCGTTTATTATCCTGGTAATTACCCAAAGATGAAGTCTTGGAAAGCAAAAGTTGATTGTTGTTCTTGGGATGGGGTCACATGCAATAACAAGACAGGTCAAGTGGTTGGCCTAAACCTGGGCAACAGTTGGATGTCTGGAATTCTCAATCCAAATAGCAGCCTTTTCATGTTGCATCATCTTCAAAAGCTCAATCTTTCCATGAATGACTTCAGTTTCTCCTCAATCCCATCTAGTTTCAGCCAGCTTTTAAGGTTAACTCATCTTGACCTTTCTTATTCCAACTTTGATGGCAACATACCATCAAAGCTTTCATGGTTGACCAACTTGATTTCGCTTGATCTCTCCAACTTTAATCTGCATCTTAGAGGGAAAGACCTGGAAGCAATTTCCAAGAATATGACAAATATGAGAGAACTTCATCTAGACCATGTGAACATTTCATCATCGGTGCCTCAATCCCTGGTAAATTTATCTTCCTTGGCATCTCTTTCTCTCTCTGATTGCAGTTTGTTTGGTGAATTTCCCAAAAATGTTTTCTTGTTGCCCAAGTTACAAGTCATTGTATTGTCACGTAATGACTTGCTCATAGGTTTTCTTCCAGAATTTCTTTCTAGAAGCTCTCTAAGGGTATTGGATCTTTACTCTACAAATTTTTCTGGGAAATTACCCAATTCATTTGGCAACCTTGAGTCCTTGAACCTTTTGGATCTTCACAAAGCAAATTTTTTTGGGGAGTTGCCCAATTCAATTGGCAACATTGAGTCATTGAGCTTTTTAAACCTCGATTAGAATCAATTCTTCGGGGCAATCCCTTCTTCTATTGGGAACCTATCTCAACTCACTTCACTTTCCCTCTCATTCAACAATTTTAATGGTCAGACTCCATCTACACTAGGAAACCTTGCAAAGCTCAATTTTATTTCTCTTGAAAGTATTAATCTCCATGGGAAAATACCATCTTTCTTAAATAATCTAACACAACTAGAATATTTATATCTTTCGTACAACAATTTTGATGGTGGATTTCCAACCTCACTGACAAATCTTACTAAACTCAGAGAGATATATATCTCAAGATGTCAGCTGAAAGGGTCAATCCCATCAGAAATAAGTAGACTTCCTCAATTGTATACCTTTGACTTGTCATATAACTCACTCTCAGGAGCCATTCCATCTCTTTTGTTTACAATACCTTCACTGAATAAGCTAAGTCTAAACCAAAATCAACTTACTGCCCCTCTCAAATTCAAAAATATCTCTTCATCGTCGTTGTGGGTATTGAGTTTGGGTGGAAATGTACTGGGTAAAATGGAGCTAAAAATTTTCTTTGAGATTAAAAATCTTACATATTTGGATCTTTCAGGTACCAACTTATTGATTTCAAAAGGAAATATCAACTCCACCATTCCCAAATTTTTACGATTGTGGTTGTCTTCTTGCAATTTAATTGAATTTCCAGATTTCCTAAGAACCCAAACTTCTTTATTAGACTTGGACCTTTCCAACAATAAAATTGAAGGTAAAATACCTAAATGGTTCTGGAATGTTGGAAAGGTGGCACTGCAATTCCTCAATCTTTCTTATAATCATTTAAGTGGTTTTGAACAACCATTAACCGTTCTTCCTTGGCAAACTTTGTCTCTCTTAGACTTGAGTTCCAACATGTTGCAAGAATCTCTTCCGATTCCTCCATTGTCTACAAATTATTTTTTTGCATCAAAAAATAACTTGACTGGAAGAATCCCTTCAATGATTTGTAAGGTGAATTCTCTGAAAATCCTTGATATCTCTGATAACCAGTTGATTGGTGAGATTCCACAATGTTTAGGTACTTTTAGCAGCTCTCTCTCAATATTGAATCTTAAAAGGAACCTCTTCAAAGGAAACTTACCTGAAACATTCTTGGAAGGGAGCAATTTGACATCATTGGACTTCAGTTACAACCAAATTCAAGGGAAGATTCCACGATCATTAGTGAAGTGTCGAATGCTAGAGGTTTTAAATCTTGGAAATAACATGATGATTGGCACATTCCCCTTTTGGTTGGAGTCTTTGCCAGAGTTGCAAATTCTCATCTTACGAGCAAATGGATTCCATGGTCCTATATGGGGTCCTCACACCATGCTTGGGTTTTCAAAGTTGCGTGTCTTTGACATCTCTTACAACAATTTCTTTGGCATGTTACCATTGGAATACTTCGAAACATGGGATGCAATGCAAATGGTCCACGGAAGAGGTAATTCACAACCAGAATACATGGAAGATCAAGCCCCTTATTACAAAGACTCAATTACGGTGATGAATAAGGGAGAAGAAATGGTATTGGTAAAGATCTTGATCATCTTCACATCTATTGATCTTTCCAATAATAGATTTCATGGAGAAATTCCGGATACAATGGGAAAGCTCAAGAATTTAATTGTACTCAACTTATCGAGCAACAGTTTCACCGGTCATATCCCATCATCCTTGGGAAATCTAACTGAGCTTGAGTCATTAGATCTCTCTCGAAACAAGCTCTTAGGGGAAATCCCTCATCAACTTTTAAGTCTCACATTTCTTGCATATTTGAACCTCTCTAATAACCAACTTATGGGTCTGATTCCCCAAGGTGGACAATTTTGGACATTTGATAATTCCTCTTTTGAGGGGAACTTGGGATTGTGTGGCCCTCCATTGTCAAAGAAATGTGGACATAGTGAAACTCCAACTTTTGAACCAAGCAAGGAGTCATCTTCTGGAGAGTGGTTCAATTGGAAAGTGGTAGTGATAGGATATGCTTGTGGGTTTGTAATTGGACTGGTTACTGGGCATGTCATCACATCGAAGAGGCCAAATTGGTTTGTGAGAACTTTTAGAGTGAACCTGCGGAGGCAAAGATAATTTGAGTAGACTCGTAGAGGGTCTAGAGGCACTTAATGTGGATTTATGTTCTGTATTAGCTGTATTTCTGCAATAAGATAAGCTTTATTCTCCCCCCACCCCCACCCCCAAAAGAAAGATAAGCTTGGCTGAATGTAATAAAATAACTCTTTTGGTAGTCTTGTTATATTTCTGCACTTTGTTATATTCTCATAATAACAAATATATGTTTCCAGAAGGCTAGATTCTTATTTTTGTGAGAACTTTTGTGTTGAGTTTGCACAGTTTTAGATGTTGTTTTTTTTCTTTTTTATGAAGATGTTTAGATGAATTGAAGTAGATTATTTGAGGGAATTATCAATTCTTTTGCGATTATAATGATTGTAGTTGCATAGTGACCAAATTATGATCGTTTCAATCTAACAAATAACTACATACTTTTTTTTTTTTTTAATGGGTTCGGCTTGAATTCAATGTTCTTTGCACTAGACTTGATAGGATGCTGCCATATGTCCAAGAATTACCTCATGTTAGCATCTTATTGGGTCAATGCACAAGACGCATTGGACTCAAGCCTCTTCCTTCTTTTACCCTGCACATATTGTCCATGGTTTTCTTCTTCAAGAGTCAAAGTCCTTAAAATGAGTCTTTACTATTGAGCTAACTTAAACTTACAGAGTCTCTAATCTTATCTAATGACTAATGAGATGGCAATGTTTATAGTAATGCATATAAATATTGCAAATGATTTATGGTTTGGTCCATACATAACTTGTATCTTTGTGTGGGTCTTTTTTTTTTAATAAGAAATGTGTAACTTTTGTTAAGAAGAAAATAAAAACATTACATCTTGAATCAAAGCTGACTCAATGAAAGTAGGATTTTCCTTTATCCAAGTTACAAAACTAACAACGCTCCTAGTATGCGAAGCTAAGAAGTGTATAGAAAGCGATTAATTAACCTATGGATTTACCTCGCTTAACAACAAAAAAGAAAGAAGAACTGGAACAAAGCCAGCAAGGGATTCACGAGTGAAAGTTACTCCTTCCATTGCTTTTGCTTCACACTCCAATGGTTTTTTTTCCCATTTGAAAAGGTTCTTCGTTGATTTTCAACTTCATCACCAAATTTTTGTCTTCTATTGTTTTCATTATCTTGTTTTTGGGTGAGTTACGATGGTGATTGAATTACGTATTTGCCTTATCTATACGGGATTGACATTTAGGAGAATTTATCAAAGAAAAGTGGGTTTACATTTTTGAAAAATTCTAAGACCACATAAAATTGCATAACTTGTGTTACAATTGATCAAAAGGCAAACTGTGAATAGTGGAAAAAAAATTGTGTGTCAATGTAAAAGTGATAAACAACTAATCACAGTCTAACATGGGAATAGAGCCATTCATTAGCTTGGGGGCAATGACCTCCCTAAAAAGTTAAAGAAAACTTAGCCCAATCAACAAATTTTACCAAAAAATTAGCCTAGCCCTTAAAAATATTTGAAACAAACTCAATGTGAATCTTACATACCAAATCATTCCATCAAATTCCAAAAAAAAAAAAGCAAAACAAAACAAAAAAAAAAAAACAAAAAAACCTAAACTAAACTAAATGTGAGAGACAAAGAGAGTGAAAGATGCAGCAGTTGTGAGCTTGAGTGTTGAGACTTGAGCTCTTGACAATGAGTGTTGAACTTGTTGGGCTTCTGAGATCAAGCAGTGTATGGATGCAACAACAATGAACTTCTTAGATCCAACAGTTAAGGGAGCAAGGGACGCAACAACAGATGGTTTAATTGTGATTTGATTTGATTTCTAGACTTCAAGTAGGTTCAAATAAGAAAGAAGAAAATTTATTAATTGTGATTTGATTTATAAAAAATTAAAAAATAAAAAGGGTAATGGCTGTAACCCACTAACAGTAAATAACATGCTTTTTTACTTGACACTATTTTTTGTTTGTTAACCTTTTTTTTTTTTTTTTTTTTTTTTTTTTTAAGAAATACTTGTTTACTTTAAGCTTTATTTACATTTTTTGTTTTGGGTCGTGGGGCATATTTATTTGGTTTTTTTGGTTAGGGATTAATTTCTAGTAGAGTATATTTGTAAGATATGAAAATAACGAAGCATCTTAAATAAATAATGGTTTTACTTCAGTGAAATTGGTATTACTTTATTGTAGTGTAATGAATATAATGAAAGTGGATGAGCTTACATTAAACTCGCCCCCCAAGATTCGATTATGGGTTTTGTCCTTGGTCTAACATGTAAGATATGGCAAGAATTATGGTAATTTATGTGATACTAGAATTACTTTTATATTATTACGACTTACAACTTTAGTTATGGGATTGAAAGAGTATTATTATGATACTCTTCCTCATGCAAAAGAGATAAAAGATGAGGTGATGTGTTTTTGACCACTGGCTATGGACGTGTAATTCCAAATAAAATAAATGGTTTTCAGTAGTGTTCATTCCATTGTCTGCCACAATGAATGTATTGAAACTTGTAGATAGAAAATAGAAGAAAAATGCGTAGCTAAGTTGTGCTCAATTAGGCAATGTAATCCACGTTGGTTTTTCTATTATTAGGTTATGTTTGGTAACCGTTTTTATTTTCTATTTTCAAAAACTTATTTTTAGAAATAGAAAGAAAAAAATATTCTTGTATTTTTGAAAAAAAAAAAAAAAAAACATGTTTGGTTAGTTGAAATTATATAAAAAAAAAAAAATAGTTTTTTGAAAAAAAAATACTAAAATATGTTGTTTCTAGGACTCAAAATCTGATGCTAACTCATTATATGGGACGGATTCATTAAATCAGGTGTGTTTTTTAATTGTCTTTTGAAAATTAAAAATTGAAAACAGCCTTTTGCTTGTTTTCAGTTTTCTTCACAAATTGAGTTTTGAGAATAATTTTTGCTTTCTATTCATTTTAAGTTGCCAAACAAGTTTTTTCATCTCAGAAATAGAAATTGGTTTTGAAAATAGAAAATAAAGGGTAAAAACAATTAGAAAACTTACCCTTATATTCTGGCACTGATATGATTAAACTGACTACTTTTGCGCATCATTTTTGTTTACTCAAAAAAAAAAAAAAACTAGTTTTATAAATTGTTGAAGTGAGATTTTTTTCTTTTTTTTTTTTTTTCTTTTTTTTTTTTTTTTTTTTTTGTTATAGTTAAAATGAAAAATAAGAGATTTGAATTCTAGATATTTTTATTGAAGATAACAAAAGATTCTAACAAGAGGTGAATTTTATTTTCATAACATAGTGACTCAAAATTGTGTGATGTTCAAAAAATAAGAAAATAATATAGACTACATGATACTAATCGTAGTATTTTAGACCTAATTTCATCCCTAATATATTGGGTGCTATTCTGTCAAAACAGAGGGTTTGATTTCACTGCTTAAGTGCTCAAATTAACCTTCTAAAAAAACAGAGGTCCTCAAATCAAAGCACATGTATAATTAAGAAGGTAGCGAAGAACAAGCCACTTGCGAACTTGAGCGATGTGGTACACATCATACCTAATCTTTTGGATTAGGAGGACTAGAAGGATTATAGTGATTTCTTTCTTTTCATTTTTTTTTTTTTTTTCTTCTCTTGACAAGGGACATTTGATAATAAAACAAAGTGGATGAGCCTTCCTATCTACCTCGTTCAATATTTTCTAAAGCTTGTAACCCTGCTCAATTTTAAAAGTCAAATATACCAAATGTGAGGTTAACACCAATTTTTAAAACTTGTTAAAGTGGTTGATTGTAAGTAGTAAAAAAAAGTTGTGATTTTATGTAAAAAGTGGATAGAAAGTATCCATCACTCATAGTGTTTGACTTTCCTATTTTGTGAAATTGTGTATGAAATTGACATGTCTTAGATTTATAAAAATAGTTATGGGACATATATATTTATTTGGCTTTTATGCAATGGCGGAGCCACACACAAAGGTGGCCCCCCAAAATTTTAAAAAATCATTTTATAGTATGTATATTATTTACATTTTAAAAAACGTAGCTTGTAAAAATTGAAGTTGGCCCCCCCAAATATTGAGTCATTTCAATGGTACTCTTAAAAGAAAGAGAAATTATATTTAAAATTATATAATTTAAAGGTTTAACAAATTAAACAATTTAGAAAATGATAAATATTTGTACATGTCTAACATAAGAAATACACGGACTTTTATATGCTCATTAAAATTTAGAAGATGATAAATTATCTTAGTAAATTAATTTGTGTATATATGTGTGTGTGTGCGCGCACGTGTGTGTGTGTTGAGATTTGTCTTAACTAATATATTAGTATCACAACTTGGCCCCCTAAACTAAAATTTCTGGCTCCACCTCTGCTTTTATGTGTAAGAGTAATCTGATGCGCCATTGTCAGATTACTTAAGGTCACCTTACTAACTATGAGAATGAATGGGGCATGGTGGATATTAAAAGGTCCCACGTACAAGGGGTCATGTTCTAAACTTCTAATTCTACAAGACGTGCATGTTAGATTGACAGATCTCTCAAGTCCCACATTGATTATTCTACATTTTCATTGCCTACAATATTCCAATCCATCATATTCCTAGGAAGAAATTTCTAACAGGCGCGAAATCAAGAATTTTAGCTTGTGGGACAACTCTTAATTTTAAAAGCTATAATATTATAAAGGATTTTAAAAAAAAAAAAAAAATTGAGCACTCACAGTCTTGGCTGTAATTCTGCCCCTATTAGCTAGGACAAAAATTTATTTCAAGAATAACAAAGTCATAGGTCTCATCTATTACATCCAACCGAGGTGGTATTACATGTAGTCAAAACGTGATAGATTGTTTCTACCAGCAGGATGTTTATTATTGGATGGATAATGGTGAAAGGAAAAAGAAAATAGACTTCGATGCCAGAGATGACTAAACGTGGGCTAGATGGCCATTTAACTATTAAGAAAAAGTGGAGGCTCATTAGGATTTAGGCTAGGTTTCCGAAAAGAAACCCATTAACTTTTCTAAGTGAGGCCCAATTTCTTGAAAACATAACCCCACAACCCCCCCCCCCCCCCCCCACCCCCCTTTTTTTTTTTTTTTTTTAATTTACAAACCCCATTAATTCTTCCAAAACAAAACGCTAGTAATGGCATACGACTTTAAGCATGCTTCGGATATAAATTTGACTTTGCTTAATCACTTGCACAGTATGATTTTTTTAGATTCTTATACAGATGAGAGATTTAAACTCTAAATATGTTCATTAAATACAAGTATACAACAAAAAATCTCAATAAACAGTGAATTTTATTTTCATAGCTTAGTGACCCAAAATTACATGATGGTCACAAAATAAGAAAATAATAAAGACAACATGATACTAATCATGAAACCAACTTTCCATACAAATTGATTAATAAAATAATGAAACCAACTTGAGTGAGAACGTTACATAGTTTTGGGCTGTTATGCCGTTAAAATAAAATATAGTTTTGGGATACATAGATGTTGGGGGTGGGGGGATTTACTGTGTAGTCGTTTTGTTTAAAGTCAGTTAGGCTTGGTTTTGACTAGAATTTTCAGGATTTGGGGGGTTTGATGATGATATTCCTGATTCCTTATTAGTTGAGCTGCCAAGTGAATGTGCTTTTAAAGTTACTATTAAGAAGCCATGGAAGCACAACAAATGCTCGCATAGAAAGGTGTCAGGCCATTATTTACTACATACCCTAAAAAGCCAGTTAAGGTTATGATACCAAAGAATGGCGGTCGACCAAGTACCTCTTCACAGGCTTCAAAAACAAAGAATACAAAGAAGAGAAAAAAGTTGAAAATTGCATTGTTGTTTTTTTGGATTATATTTGTTATCGTTCTCATTTCATTAGATTCAATAGAAAAGTATCGGATTGTACATATTTACTCATTTTCCAAACATAAAGAGAGAAATTGGTAAGTTTCAAAGATAAATGTGGAAATTATTAACTATTCCAAACATAAAGGAGGAAAGCACTTTTTTCCCAATTATAAATATCTACACAATCATATAATACCTAAAATTATAAAATATTATATAAGATAAATATAAAAATAAATAAATAATAATATAATTCTAAATGAACTTAATTGTTAAATATATGTAAGTTGCATTATGTTAAATTTAACAACCTTATTTATACTAATTTTCTCATTTTCGGTAATTTACGTCTCAAACTATAATTTTAATAGGTACTAGCCAAACAATCTGATTATTGAAACAAAACTTTTTAACAACCTTAATTAAAGGTTCTAGCTTTTTCAAAAACTCCATTCTGTCAAAAAAAAAAAAAGTCCATTTTCCTCAAGTAATTATCAATATCACCATTTAAAAAATAAATCCCAGCCAAAATCACCCTTAAACTTGGTTATATGCTTAACAATTATTAAATATAAAAAATGACACCCACAAGGCCACAACTCACTACACTACTCATGGTTCGTTTGGATCAAGAGAGAATGAGGAAGAGTAGAGTAACAACCAAAATTAACTTATTTTTAGCGAATTCTATTCAATTCAAATGGGCTCTTAATATGGAAATCTAAGATTTCATATTAGATTTCATAAGTTAGTTTAAGGAGAGGCTATTGTAAATTGTCTCTACTTAGAAGATATGCATAAGGTGTCTAGTTTCAACGAGTTGGCTCCAAAGTATTTTTCACTTATGTTAAATGAAGGCGTGAGAGTTGAGACCATACACAGTTGCGTGCATGAGTATTCTTCGACTTCTTCTTCTGCTTCTTCTTTTTTTTGCTGAATGCGTGCGTGAGTATTCAAGACATGCGAAGATACCTTACTTATATGAAAAGCCCACATTGTACAAGGCCCAATAAAACTAGACCGCAGAATGATTTGGACCGAAAATATCATAAGTTACATGAATAGAATTGGTGGGTAAATATGGTGGTCCTTTATCGAGATTAATGATAAGATACATAAAAATGTTAAATAATTTGGTATTGAACAATGTTCTCTTGTAGAGCATTTTAGTTGTGGTTTTGGATTAACTTTTTTTTTTTCCTACAAAGTTGAAAAATGTACCTCTGTACCTAAATAATTTGAAGTTTTAATAAGTTAAATTAAAAAAGAAGTAAAAAAAAGCTAACGAAATTAAGTAAATCCACACACTCTTATAGTATTCTTCTGAAATGTCACTGAATACAGTTGTTTTGTTGAAGCCTAGTTCCATTGTTTTTGCGGGAAATTTAGGGGAAAAAAGTGGTAGAGAAAACTCTATACCAATTTATGGGATGTTATAAATCTCGTGATTCAAATTCAATATTACAAATGTAAAATTGTATTCAGTTCCACATTGTTTATTTACTTTTTGAATTTGATAGTTACTTTGAAGTATTGAAGGTTTGAATCTTAGATGTCATGAACACGTTAAAAAGTGTCAACTAGTTGAACTAAAAAATTCTTAACAAAATAAAATTTTAACGGTAAAATAAATTTAGAAAAAATGTCAAGAAACCCCCTAAACTTTGGAGCATGACCAAAACACTTCCTAAACTTTTATTTCGGCCCATTTGCTCCCAGACTTTTATTTCGGCCCATTTGCTCCATGAAGCCTGCCAAATAAAGCCATCCGTTAATTTCTCTGTTAAGTGACTAACGGAACACAACACACACGTGCATTTCATTTAAATCAAAGAAAATAAAAATCCATCACATTCTAATAGAGAGTGCATCGCCTGAGTGTATGGTTCTGCCGCCGTTTATATTATCTGCCACCTATCATCGTCTGTAAATCTGTAGCCACCTATGGGTAAGAGGAAAGAGAGTATGTGAGCCTGAGAGAGAAACCCAGATTGGAGAAATCTATGGATTAATTTTAAGAGAGGGAGAGAGAGTTTGAGATGTGGAGATTAGATTTGTGATTAGTTCTGACATCTGAGAGGCTAGAGCTTGAGAGTTTTTGGCTATGGAGGCTACAAATTGGCTAGAGAGAGAAAATTGCAAGAGAAAGAAATTGCTGTAGAGAAGCTAGAGAAGAGAGATGGCTTGGTCTTAGGAGCCACAGCCGGTCGTGGTGGTAGCAGTCTTGAGTCAGCCATGGTGACTGACCTGTGAGTTTGAGAGAGAGAGGCTGATCTGTGGGTTTAAAGAGAGAAGTTGCATAATGAAGCTTTGGTTTGGGCTTTGAGACTTTGCTGAAAACCCAGGGTGGTACTTGTCGAACATGATTCGATGGTGGTGCATACCTGCGGCGATTCCACAACCTCCTGGATGCTTCCTGTGCTTGCCGATAAAGCCATGTCTAGTGCTCACTATTTATGGCCTCAAACAAGTTTTTGAAACTCTCTTTTCTTTCAAAAATAGAACAATTGAAAAAGAAACTCAATCCAGGGAAGTGATATAAAGAATTTTAAAGTAGCCGTGATAGAAGGATTAGAAGCTTATGATGAAGAAAAAAGTGACAGAAGTGATGAACATGTTGAAAACACATCTATATAGTGTCTTCACAAATGTGCTTATCTTTTGACTTAAATGAAGCTAGTTGTTAAGACGATGGTTATTTTGCCAAGGTAGGTGAACTCAGCGTTGAAGATGATGTGGCGTGTCCATGCTTCTTCCTATTCCTCTTCAAACGTGTCGCCATTGTTAGGATCTCTCAATCGGTTTGGAATTTGGATAGTTTTTTTTTTTTTTTTTTTTTTTTTTTCATATATATAAATGAAGTGCACGTGAGTTCCGTTAGTCACTTGACAGATAGATTAACAAATGGCTTTATTTGGCAAGCTTGAATAGTTCAAAGCGCAAATTGGCCAAAATAAAAGTTTATGGGGGTGTTTTGGTCATTGCCTCAAAGTTTAAGGGGTTTTTTTTGGCATTTTACCCTTATAAATATCCAAATAATAATACAATACCCAAATGATAAAATATTATATAAGATAAATATGAAATTAAAATAAATAATAATATAATTGTAATTAAACTTAATTGTTAAATATATGTAAGTTGCATAATGTCAAATTACAAATTTAACCTTACTTATATAAATTTTCTCATTTTTGGCAATTTATATCTCAAACAACAATTTTAATAGTTGCTAGCCAAACAATTTGATTATTGAAACAAAACTTTTTCAAAAAGTAGGGCCCGTTTGGTAATATTGTTCTAGTAATATTGTTTGTATTTTTTGAAAATACGTGTGAGTGAAAATATATTAATGTGTGAAAATATATGTAATGTTATTTAAATATTGAAATATATTGTTTAAAATACAATACCAAACACCCTGTATATTTTCATTAAGCAATTATTGAAATCACAACTTTTCAAAAGGCCTAGTCAAAATCACCCGTAAACTTGGTGATATGCTTAACAAATATTAAGTATAAAAATGACACACCGAAAAGCCCACAACACACTACTTAGTACGGAAATTTGAGAAGATATGAAATTTCTCTCATCAGGTAGGCACAATGGAGTCTCCAACATTTCGACAAAATTCATAGAAATGTTAATTTTGTTGACCCGATTGAAGTCATTGATTTTTGGAGGCACTGTTAGATGGCAAAATTATGAAACTGTGAAGACTGGAGAGGACAGTCAAGCGACAAGTCAGTGAAGCAGGTTGAGTTCATACAACAACCTCTTTACTAGTGTTGGCATTTTTAGACTTTCTTAAATATGTATATTATTAGATATGGGGCCAAAATTATAAAGTTATTTAAAAATTTTCAAATTATTTTGGGTATTTCCCAAAAAAAAAATATCAATTTTTTCAAAAATTTTGGGGTGGCCAAGGCCTCCCTCAGTCCTCAAGTGGCTCTGCCACTGTGCTAGACATAGGATCTGGTTTTAACTTTTAACATGAAAAGCAAAGATAAAGGTATTAGAATGTCTCTTTTAAGAACTCCAAAGATCATAATTTATATATATTGTAAATAAGGATAATAATTTATTAGGAACAATAAAGGGAAACCGAACCATCATCATCCTCAACCAAGGCCCAAAGAGGGGATGTATATGATAAGTTAGGGTTTCCAATTTGTACGAAAAGAGGCCAATCAAGTAAGGAGACATTGATGGTTTTAACATCAAGAGATTCAAGACATGAAAAGATGCTTTACTAATATACAATCTTCTCACTTCTGATCATCCCTTCAGTTTTTCTTGAATTGGAAATTAATTGATTTCTTCATGAAGATTAACTAATAAATATTATTAATTTAAATATCTATATAGTGATGCACTATTTCAAATTTAAAATAACGTTATATTTTGTATACTGTTAAATTCATAAAATAAAATATAATTTAATTCTGAAATAAAGCCTCTCTAGACCCAAGTGTTGAAATAGGCCAAATAAAATATAAATATGCCCATGGCTTTATACCACAAGAACCCAATGTTTCCCGAATCCAAAATCCAAAATGTCATAAATGGGTCCAAGGATACTGGTAGGTCCAAAGTTATATAACCATACCCCAATTCTTTTTCTTTTTTTTTGGGGGGGGGGGGGGGGGGGTGGGGGTGGTGTTCAAAATTATACCCAAGTGTTGTTTGGGTCTGAAATTCTATAATTTAAAATGAATGAAATTGGTGGGTCAAGCTTGGGTTTCAAGTGATAATTTAGTAGTAATGGTATTTCTTTTGGGTTCTAAACTAGACCGAAGTGTTCTTTAAAAATCGTGGCTAGGGGACATTCTATTCACTGCTAACCATTCACTGGTTTTTCTTTTTTTTTTTTTCTTGAATTGGAAATTGATCAATTTCTCCGTTAAGATTAAATATTAGAAATTTAAATATACATCTAGTGTTGCATTATTCAAATTTTAAAATAACTTTATAATGTGTATACTGTTAAATTCATAAAATAAAATTTAATTAATTACAAAATAGACTCTCTCTATTTATTTCAAGTAAACTTCAAAAGATAATATTTGGAAAGCCAAAAAAAAAAAAAAAAAAATCTCGCTAAGCATAAAAAGGCTCTCATTCCAAGATCTGTAAGCAACTATTGGGTAATTCTTAATAACCTTAATGGTATGATCTTGAAGAATGTATTGCTTTTTCTTCTACATAATCATCAAATCGTGGGTGACAAACCTATGATTTACTGCTAATAATTTGTAATGACAAAGGAACTAACCATTATCAAAATAGAAGCCTTGTTGGCTAGCTGCTGGTGCTATTTAGGCCTCCAAGATGTAACATTGCTTTGTGAAAATGAAAGCAAACAAAAGAAAGAAGACAACAATTTTAACGTGGTTCGGCCATGAAAGCCTACATCCACAGTCTCTCTATTATTTTCTTTTTTGCAGTGCAAAAATCTAGTATAGAGCTTTGTTAATTAATTTATATATACAACTTTGGGAAACAGAATCCCAACACTTATACAATCTATATTCAAGATCACATTCATTACCTTCCTCTTGTATTTGATTTTGCTGATGACACAGGATATAACTTTGTTGATTGGGTTGGTGCCTTTCCGTTAACGATTTGGTCTTCCTCAATGGACTGGGTTGGTGGACTTTCCTTAAATGTTTGATCTTCAACATCCTTTGCAGTTTGCACCACAACCCAAAGGATCATTAAATGATTCACAATCAGGAAGAATGAAGTATCCATCACAATCTGTTCTTCTCAAATGTCACCAAGGATACAAGGCATCAAGCCCTACATTCAGCTTAGAAAGAACTTAACAACTAAGATATTTATAGAACTACAATTTAAGATGCCAACAAAAAAAGGAGGATTGAGAGAGAAAGTCCCATCTTGTCTTGAACTTTCAACTATACCGTATACCCATCAGGCTATCACTATATATTTTGAAAGTAAGTGCAACAAGAGAAACAGTACAGTAAAATGGTTCAAAGTTTTTTTTTTTTTTTTTTAACAAATTCAAGTACGGACTAAATTATAAATTTCACTCTCTAAATTTAGCATGCTTTTATTATTATTTTTTTCCATAGTTTCATTCTATTTATTTTTCAATAAAGTTCAACTTTCATTCGTTTTTAATTTTCAATATTGTCATTCCGTCTGCCCTTGTTCAAAGTCTCTTCAATTTTCAAATCTTAAAAAAAAAAAAAAAAAAAAAAAATTGAAATATATTAGATAATACTGTTTAAAAGAAATATCCTAAACTAGTGGTTTTTTTTTTTTTTTTCTTCTCTTTTCCTCATCTTCATCTGTGTCTCCATCACTTCATGTCAGAACTTTGTTAAAGCATATTGGAATTCATTTTCTACATGTGACCTAGGCCATAACCAGATAATCAATAGTACATTACAAATACAGAGAAAGTTAAACAAGAAAACTATGACAAATACAAGAGAAACTAATACGCGATTGCTAAAAGAAACATAAGGATATGCTACAAGCCTGATTAATTTACTCCAACATCATACAAAATCAAAACCTCATCAAGTCATTATGGCAACTTCCAATAGGATCATTGGCCCTCCGTACCTGCATTCAAGGAAAAAAAATTACCTTTCTAATTCATTGAATTAAGGGAAATCATTTCTAAGAATAGGAAGAACATGCTTTGGTTTTCAAAATAAATTGATGCTGTGCGGTGAATGAAACCTCATAAAGTCATTATGGCAACTTCCAAAAGGATCATTGGCCCTCTGTACCTGCATTCAAGGAAAAAAATTATCTTCCTAAAACATTGAATTAAGGGAAATCATTTCTATGTATAGGAAGAACATGCTTTGGTTTTCAAAATAAATTGATGCTATGCGGTGAATGAAATTTTCCCTTCAAGAGTAAGGAATTGAAGAACTATTTTAGTTTTAGTCTTGCTACTAAGAGAACTCATAATAATGCAAGATGGTTAAGTTGTTGAATCTCAAACTAATTAAATGTTCTATGGAAATGGTTATCCAAGTACTTGTGAGATAGTTAAGATTATAAACAACTAAATCGTTCCCAGTAATTTAGTTTTACCAAATACTAAATTAAGCCTATGTCTATGTCAAAGTCATCAAAGGCATACTATAAAAAGTACAATGTAAACACGTGCCAATAATCTCAACCACACCAATAGGTATCACCAAATCAAAAATAGCTTAAACTTCATTTTGATTTTTATGTTTTTCAACAAACATTTGAAGGGGGGCGGGGGACAAAAAACAAGCTTATTCTGAATCATAGAAAACAAATTGGATGAATAGTACCATCTTCTAATCAAATTTCTCATGGCATCAATATTATCAATTTTGCTAGAATAAAAGAAAGTATGTGACAAGCACATGGCATTGTGAAGGATATATGATCCCCCTCCCTCCATAAAGGCTTGGAGTGGGTGTTAGAGCAACAAGTACTGTGTCATGAACAATTTACCTGTAAGTTGAAATCTTTCTCGACATATTCTTGTTCTGAGGAGCTTTTCTCTAATCAAGTGCAATTGAGCTACAACATCACTAATGTTCATCCTTTCTCTTGGAGATTCCATAGAACAAGAAACTCCTATTTTGAATATCAAAATCAAGCACTCCAGAATTTTGGGACGTCCTATTCGATTTTGAATGTGAGTATCATTTGTCCTTGTTTCCATATCTTCACTTTCCCAAAGAATAATAGGATCCACAATGTTACTCACTTGTTTAGGCAAAGCTCCTGTAACGAAATCATGAAGGTTCAAGTTGTCTTTGAAAATGTTATCAGTAGGCCTTTTTCCTGTGAACATCTCCAATAATAGTATGCCATAACTGTAGACATCACCATAAATTGACACCTCGTTTCTCATACCATATTCTGCAATTGCACATAAATTTACAATATGATTGATCTAGTTTCGTATTAAAAAAAAAAATATAGTAATACAAGTTTGAAAGAGCTCTTTAGTGGCGTATAAAAGGAAAAAATAATGACAAGTGGAAATTTCTTTTGGGACATGCTCCATCTTCTAAAAGGCTTCATTGAGTTAGTTTCATGCTTGGAAGTATATTAAGAAATATTATGAAAAGAAAAGAATTTAATGTTCAAAAATGGAAAAGATATTCACCTGGAGGAGCATAACCAATTGTTCCTCTTAATTCGATAGAGCTTGATTGATTAGTGAAACACTCTTGGGTAGCCTCCCGAAGGAACCTTGCCAAGCCAAAGTCACCAACATGTCCAATCATTTCATCATCGAGAAGAACATTGCTAGGCTTGAGATCACAATGAACAATTGGTGTATGGCAATGATGATGAAGATATTCCAATGCATGTGCAACATCAATAGCAATATTCAATCGTTGAAGAAGATTCAAATTCATTTTTTCCTTAGGAACCTCATTTCTTTTTGAAACTGGATGCAACCACCCATCTAGGTTGCCATTAGTCATGAACTCGTATACCAATGCTTTGAAATCATGACCTTGATAGTCAGCACCTGAACATGCTGAGTACCTTCACTAGATTCCAATGTCTGATATTTCGCAAAGCCTCACATTCAGCAATAAAACTTTTGGAAGCTCCATGGTGCGAAAGGTTGAGTACCTTAACAGCAACTTTACGACCATCTTGATCAAGAATTCCTCTATACACAGATCCAAAGCTACCCACACCAATTAAATTAGTGGTGGAGAATGCATCTGTAGCTTTTAGGAGACTATGGGAAGATACATTCAAAAGTAAATTTCCTGAATTACTTAAAATACTTTCTCTTCTTTTTCTTTTTAAAGTGCGAAGAAGTAAAAATAACATTACCAAAGTTACTCCAAGAAAGCCAGATAATATAGAGATTATTAGCTTCAAGGAAGGAGTCAACTTCCTCTTCTTGTATTTATTGTATTTACATACAGGAAGATGAAACTTAGGCATGCCTCCACAAGCTTACCATTCCCCTTAATCACAATTGCACTTGTGTTCTTGAAAACTCCATTTGTTGGTACCTCACCGTCAAAATCGTTATAAGACAAATTCAATAACTGCAAGAAGATAAAGCTCTCCAAAAATTTTGGAATATTGCCAGAGAAATTTTTTTTAGAAAGATCTAAAAGTTGAAGGCCCCTTAATGATTCCAAAGATGAAGGAATGACCCCTTGAAAGAAGTTGCTTCTCATGGCTAGAAATTCTAATAAGTGATTGCTAAAAGAAACAAAAGGAGGTGCTACAAATCTTATTTTGTTCCAACATTATACAAAATCAAAACCTCCTCAAGTCATGATAGCACCTTCCAATAGGGTCATTGGCCCTCTATACCTACATTCAAGGAAGACAATTATCTCTCTAAATCGTTGAATTAAGGGAAATCATTTCTATGTATTGGAAGAACATGCTTTGGTTTCCAAAGTAGATTAATGCTATGCGGTGAATGAGGTTTTCCCTCCAAGAGTAAGGAATTGAAACAACTATCCATCTCCCATAGCTTAAAAATCAAGCAACCATGAAGGAACCTTGCCAAGCAAAAATCACCAACATGTCCAATCATTTCATCATCGAGAAGAACATTGCTAGGCTTGAGGATGCAATGAGCAATTGGTGTATGACAATGATGATGAAGATATTCCAATGCTTTGCAACATCAATAGCAATATTTAATCTTTGAAGAAGATTCAAATTCATTTGCTCCTCAGGAACCTCATTTGTTCTTGAAATTGGATGCAACCACTCGTCTAGGTTGCCATTAATCATGAACTTGTATACCAATGCTTTGAAATCATGACCTTGATAGTCAACACCAAAACATGTTATGAGTACCTTTACTAGATTCTGATGTCTAATATTTTGCAAAGCCACAGATTCAGTAATAAAACTTTTGAAAGCTCCATGGTGCAAAAGGTTGAGCACCTTGATAGCAACTTTACGTCTATCATGATCAAGAATTCCTCTATACACAGATCCAAAGCTATCCATACCAATTAAATTACTGGTGGAGAATTCATCTGTAGCTTTTAGGAGACTTTGGTATGATACATTCAAAAGTAAATTTATTGAATTATTTAAAATACTCTCTCCTTTTTTCTTTTTAAAGTTTTGAGAAGTAAAAATAACATTACCAAAGTTACTCCAAGAAGGCTAGAAATTATAGAGATTATTAGCTTTACGGAAAGAGCAAACTTCTTCTTCTTGGATTTATTGTATTTACATATAGAAAGATCAAACTTAAGCACGCCTCTACAGAGTTTATTGTTTCTCTTAATCACAGTTGCACTTGTATTCTTGAAAACTCCATTTGTTGGTACCTCACCATCAAAATCGTTCTAAGACAAATTCAATAACTACAAGAAGATAAAGCTCCCCAAAAATTTTGGAATATTTTCGGGGAAATCGTTTCTAGAAAAATCTAAAACTTGAAGACCCCTTAATGATTCGAAAGACGAAGGAATGGCTCCTTGAAAGAAGTTGCTTCTGATGGCTAGAAATTCTAGTTTAGCAGCTACCAAGACTTGTTGGAATTTTTCCAAACAATATATTTTCAAAAGTATCAAATTATTCTAAAATTTTAAAATTTCCTACTTTTATAGGAAAAACACCAATAAATTTGTTGGCTGAAAAATCTAGAGCAATTGGTAAGAGTGAGAGACCAATAACTTCATATGATATGGTACCACTAATTTAGGTAATTCTAAACAATGTAACTAATTACTTTTTCCAAATTCCTAGATGCACCCACGTGAAACGCACCCACATCCTGACATCCCCACCTACACATCCTGACATCCCCACACAGATATTGAATTAATGAGTAGAAGCATAAGAGAGTTTTGATAGGCCACAAACTGAATGACTCCTTGTGATTAAACCAATTAATTAATTAGCCAAGTTATTAATTAATCAATTTAACATGCAAATAAATGGAAGCACAAACAAATCACCAATAAACTAAATATGCAGCGAAAATTAAATGACACAATTATTTGTTTACAAATGGGGAAAAATCTCGCGGCAAAAACTCCACCGGGTGATTTTCAAGTCACCACTCTTGAAACTCCACTATTATCAAATCAAGTGCTTATAAATAAAGGAATCTCAAGTATCTTACTAACCTACAGTTCAACATTTACCCTAATACCCAATTGGACTTGATTTGTAGTGACAATTTCCACCTTTGATGCACGGCTACCAAGTATGTGACTAACCAATGCGTGGATCCCAGTACGTGACTTCAAAACACCAACTAAGGAGGAGAGGCTGGCTGCAAAGTTCTTCAGTTCATTCTACATGATGAAGATAAGGAAGATGCTTTGTCACAAAACCTTTTGGTGCAATTTGCTTCGTCTACCAAGTACGTGATTGTTTCGTCTTTGATCACAATTTGCTTGAACAGAGATTGCTCAATATTTTTTCAACTTGTGTACAATTTGACGGCTCTTAAAACAATCATTTTATATGTTTAGGGTTTGGAAAAAAGAAGACCCAAAAGCATATTCACGGATCCCAAAGAAATCAGATCAGAAAATTTGATTTTATAAATCTCGACAGATAGCAGGTGTCGAGGTAGCTATCGAGCAGGTGTTGAAATTTAATAAATTTGCACTTCAGCTTGTTTTTTCTTGGACAGACTTGATGACTTCAATACTTGACCTTGAAACCTTATTTCTTAAAGTATTAAAAACACCTAGAACAACTCAATTACAAGTAGAGTGCATTTTGTCAAAGGATTTAGCCAATTTACATAAATAAGTGACATATGTTCTTAACAAGTGAAAACACATATGTCCTAACAATCTCCCCATTTGGCAATTTGTGACAAAACCACAACAAACAAATGAACTTATAAGAGAAGTTATAAATCACTCAACTCATATTCACTTGTTGAATACAATAAAATCTATCCTAACACAAACTCTTGAAAAATTTTGCAAGAAGAGAGTTTATGGCAAGTAGACTTTGACAACCTGTATTTCTGAAACACTTTAAACAAAACTCATTAAGGCATCTTGTGTGAAATAGAAATAATAGATTGCATACAAGTATAAAGAACATATGTATAAAGATAGAGAAAAAACAACACATGAAGAGAGAGGTGAAAGAAACATACATCCACATATAAAGAAAATAAGTACAATGTATGTAAAATTGGTCAAAAGACCTCATATACAAGATTAATGTATCTATAAAGAATAGAAAAGAAAAGATACATCAAAACCTCACTACATCCCTCAAAAATATCAACACTCCCCCTATCAAAAATGTCATATACTAACTCTCTCCCTAAGATGACTACTCTCATAACCCAAAACTACTCTCCCTTTTTGTCACGAGTAACAAAGGGTAAAGTGTCATGTAGACATCTCATCAATAGAGCTAGCATCTCCATCATCATCATCCTCAGAGTCTGAAGCCACTAGAGAAAGTGGTGAAGGAGTAGCCTCTAGAGCAAAACCACCCATGGTCGCTTGCCGTCGTACAATATGACCAACACGAACATTCACCTAATATAACTCAGAGAAGAGTGTATCGAGATGAGCATCCATGCGCTACAGCTGCGCCATGATGTCTCCAAGAGATACATCGTCTGTAGAGGAAGAAGAAGCAGATGTACGTGGAGCAGATCTGGATGGAGCTGAACGGGAGGGAGGAGTGGAATCCGTTTGTCGCGACCTAAACTGAGACTCACTACGTTTTACAGTAGCAGCATCTATGGCATAAATATGTGTGAAGTGGTCGGACACAGGAAAGGGAATAGAAAAATGGCGTAAAATCCTCATGATAGCGAAAGGAAAGATGAGCTTATCACGGGACGCCGAATCAAGATGAACATCTATGATAAAAAGAATGAAATGAGAAGGAAAATCTAAGTTAGTGCCATCAAATAAATGAGGTATGATTAATGACTGTCCTCTATCCATGACAAACAGGGGTCAATGGATCAACACAGTAAAGATTAAACCTAATCAGAATGTGTCTGCTCTGATACCACTTGATAGGTCACAAACTGAATAACCCCTTGTGATTAAACCAATTAATTAATTAGCCAAGTTATTAATTAATCAATTTAACATGCAAATATATGGAAGCACAAACAAATCACCAATAAACTAAATATGCAATGGAAACTAAATGACATGATGATTTGTTTACGAATTGGAAAAAATCTCGCGGCAAAAACCCCATCGAGTGATTTTCAGGTCACCACTTCTGAAACTCCACTATTATCAAATCAAGCGGTTACAAGTAAAGGAATCCCAAGTACCTTACCAACCTACAGTTGAACCCTTACCCCAGTACCCAATTGGACTTGATCTGTAGTGACAATTTCCACCTTTGATATACGGCTCCTAAGTACGTAACTAACCAATGCGCGGATCCCAGTATGCGACTTCAAAACACCAACTAAGGAGGAGAGGTTGGTTGCAAAATTCTTCAATTCATCCTACACGATGAAGATCAAGAAGATACTTGGTCACAAAACCCTTTGGTGCAAATACACAGCAACTTCTTCAGAGAAGATGAACTAGGTCAAGAACTTCGTCTTTGATCACAATTTGCTTGAATAGAGATTGCTCAATGCTTTTTCAACTTGTGTATAATTTGACGGTTCTTAAAACAATCATTTTATATATTTAGGGTTTGGAGAAAAGAAAACCCAAAAACATATTCACGGATCCCAATGAAATCAGATTAGAAAACCTGATTTTATAAATCTTAACAGATAGCAGGTGTGAAGGTAGCTATCGAGCAGGTGTCGAGATTTAATGAATTTGCACTTTAGCTTGCTTTTTCTTGGACAGACTTGATGATTTCAACACTTGACCTTGAAACCTTGTTTCTTGAAGTATTAAAAACACCTAGAACTACCTAATTACAAGTAGAGTGCGTTTTGTCAAAAAATTTAGCCAATTTACATAAGTAAGTGACATATGTTCTTAGCAAGTGAAAACATATATGTCCTAACAAGTTTTATCATAAAGCTATTCATATTGAGAAAATACGCATAACGTTTATTGTGATGGGAATTTAGAGCTACTTTAATTAATAGACTAGTATTAAATTGTCTCTACTTAGGTCCATTCAATCCAATTTGGTCCATTTTAGTCTAATTTGATCCATTTGGTCATTCGGTCAATTTTGGTTCACTTTGGTCCAGTTCAATCCATTCCATCCAATTCTTTCTAATTTTGGCTCAGTTCAATCCAATTCAGTCCATTTAATCCATGTTAGTCCAGTTCAATCCATTCCGGTATAATTCGGTTCATTTCTATCTACTTTAGACCATTTTGATCAAATTCAATCTATTTCGGTTCATTTCAGTCTACTTCAGTCTTTTTAGTCCAATTCATCCATCTCGGTCCACTTTGGTAAGAATGAGAAAAAACTAGTTTGGGTTGACAGTATTATAAATTATTTGAATAATATTAATTGTAATTATATGATAAGTTTTGATTATTAGGATAATCATCTTTAAGGGAATGAGAAACTTGAAACTTAAAAATTTTAGTTGTATCAAAAGAAATTAAGAAAGTATAATGCATAATAACAAAAATTAGAAGAAAATGGACCACTTCAAAAAAGAGCAATATATATAAAATAAAATAAAATACAATTATTTATTTGTATAAATAGAAAGATAGAAATTACTTTTAATTTTTTTTTTTAATTTTAAAGAGAACAAATTATCTACAATAAAATTTAAAGAATAAATTATACATTATACTACATTTCAAAATAATTATACGCATTGCATTGCAACTAGTTAACTTTTAAATTTTAGTCACATGAAGTATGTTTTACATACATTCGTTTCACTTTTGACCATTCCTTGGTTCTTTTCTCAAATTGGAATTTGATTGGTTTCTACATTGAAATTAAATGTTACAAATTTAAATGTCTAACTAGTGTCACATTATTTAAAATTTAAAATAACATTATATGTTGTATTATGATAGATTCATAAAGTAAAATCAAAATAAATTGTGAAATATACTCTCTATTTATTTCAAGTAAACTTCAAAAGATATTGTCTGGAAGAAAAATCTTGTTAAGAATAAAAAATCTCTCATTACAAGATCTACAAGAAAATATTGGGTGCTTCACAATAACCTTAATGGTATGATCCTGCAAGTATGTATTGCTTTTTCTTGTACGTAATCATCAAATTATGGGTGACACAAATCTGATTTAGTGCTAATAATTTGTAGTGACAAAGGAACTAATCATTTGATTCATTACCAAACTAGAAGCAATTCTTGGTTGTTGGAGCTATCCAAGGCCCCAAGCTACAACATTCCTTTGTGAAAATGAAAGCAAACAAAAGAAAGAAGACAACAATTTTAACGTGGTTCGGCCATGAAAGCCTACATCCACAGAGTCTTTATTATTTTTTAAAGTAATGTTAAAGTTACAAATTATTGCACAGATATGATGACAAAAAATAAAAACAAATAAATAAATACAAACTAGGACAAATACAAGATAAACTAATAAGTGATTGCTAAAAGAAACAAAAGGAGGTGCTACAAATCTTATTTTGTTCCAACATTATACAAAATCAAATTCTCCTCAAGTCATGATAGCACCTTCCAATAGGGTCATTGGCCCTCTATACCTGCATTCAAGGAAGACAATTATCTCTCTAAATCATTGAATTAAGGGAAATCATTTCTATGTATTGGAAGAACATGCTTTGGTTTCCAAAGTAGATTAATGCTATGCGGTGAATGAGGTTTTCCCTCCAAGAGTAAGGAATTGAAACAACCATCCATCTCCCATAGCTTAAAAATCAAGCAACCATGAAGGAACCTTGCCAAGCAAAAATCACCAACATGTCCAATCATTTCATCATCGAGAAGAACATTGCTAGGCTTGAGGTTGCAATGAGCAATTGGTGTATGACAATGATGATGAAAATATTCCAATGCTTTGCAACATCAATAGCAATATTTAATCTTTGAAGAAGATTCAAATTCATTTGCTCCTCAGGAACCTCATTTGTTCTTGAAATTGGATGCAACCACTCGTCTAGGTTGCCATTAATCATGAACTTGTATACCAATGCTTTGAAATCATGACCTTGATAGTCAACACCAAAACATGTTATGAGTACCTTTACTAGATTCTGATGTCTAATATTTTGCAAAGCCACAGATTCAGTAATAAAACTTTTGAAAGCTCCATGGTGCAAAAGGTTGAGCACCTTGATAGCAACTTTACGTCTATCATGATCAAGAATTCCTCTATACACAGATCCAAAGCTATCCATACCAATTAAATTACTGGTGGAGAATGCATCTGTAGCTTTTAGGAGACTTTGATATGATACATTCAAAAGTAAATTTCTTGAATTATTTAAAATACTCTCTCCTTTTTCTTTTTGAAGTTTGGAGAAGTAAAAATAACATTACCAAAGTTACTCCAAGAAGGCTAGAAATTATAGAGATTATTAGCTTTACGGAAAGAGACAACTTCTTCTTCTTGGATTTATTGTATTTACATATAGAAAGATCAAACTTAAGCATGCCTCCACAAAGTTTATTGTTTCTCTTAATCACAGTTGCACTTGTATTCTTGAAAACTCCATTTGTTGGTACCTCACCATCAAAATCGTTCTAAGACAAATTCAATAACTACAAGAAGATAAAGCTCTCCAAAAATTTTGGAATATTTTCGGGGAAATCGTTTCTAGAAAAATCTAAAACTTGAAGACCCCTTAATGATTCAAAAGATGAAGGAATGGCTCCTTGAAAGAAGTTGCTTCTCATGGCTAGAAATTCTAGTTTAGCAGCTACCAAGACTTGTTGGAATTTTTCCAAACAACATATTTTCAAAAGTATCAAATTATTCTAAATTTTTAAAATTTCTTACTTTTATAGGAAAAACACCAATAAATTTGTTGGATGAAAAATCTAGAGCAATTGGTAAGAGTGAGAGACCAATAACTTCATATGATATGGTACCACTAATTTAGGTAATTCTAAACAATGTAACTAATTACTTTTTCCAAATTCCTAGATGCACCCACGTGAAATGCACCCACATCCTGACATCACCTACTCATTTTGTTTACTTAAATTTGTAACCTGTATCTTTTTTTACTTTCTAGTTTCTTCCAGCCTCTCTCTCTAACATCTTTAGTGTGGGTCTATCTACTTCCCTTCTTCTTCATCTTTCCTTTCACAAGTAAAATCGGCTGCTTCATCTTGCCCCTGTTTTTTCTTTTCACCTTCTCTGTTCAGTGTTCACACTTTGAAGTCAGTTGCTTAATTAGCCACGTGTAGGTATATTATTGGTTCTAGTTTCATCCTAGGTATGGCAAAGTGGCTTTTTCACATCTATGACTGAGAACTATACACAATTTAAGCAGCAGGTGCTTTAACAATTCAATGAGCTGTCTGGCCTGACTATGAATCCATCAAAAAGTGAGGTTATATTCTCTCAGAGTCTAAATTTCAAATAGAAAATCTAAGCATTCAAAACTTCAAAGAGTGTTCTAATCATCTCAATTATTTTGGCCTTCCTCTCATCTCTTCAAAGAGTGTTCTCATCATCTCAAACATCTACATTATTTTTAGAAAAAAATTTTAGTTTCAACTAAATAAGCTGTTCTCAAACAAACTCTTATCAGCTTAAATGTTGTCACTGGCAGAGTGCAACTAATTCAGTCAATGCTATTTGGCATTCAAGTTTCTTAGACAAGTTCCTTCAATTTCGATCCAATTCGTTCAAATTAGCAATCTGGGTTTTGTGACGTCCTTACTCAATATGATTAATCTTCATTCTTTATAGATTACCATGCTGGATGCAAGTGATTAGATACGATAGGAGCCATTTAGTCCAGGAAGTAGCAAAAACAGCATGCTTTATACGACAAGAACCCGGTGTTTACCAGATCAAAATTCCAAAATGTCATAAATGGGTCCAAGGATACTGGAAATAATAGGCCCAAAGTTATATAACCACAACCCAGAGCATTTTATTTGGGCTCAAAACTAGACCCAAGTGTTGTTTGGGTTGAAAATTTCATTATTTAAAATGAATGAAATATTATGAAATTGATGGGTCAGGCTTGAGTTTCTAATGGCCTAGTATGTGAGAAATATCAATTTGGTAAAAACTGATTTCTTTATTTCATTGATTGATGATGAAAACTCTATATACAAAGCTAAAATACATACTCTGTAACTGACTTAACAACTAATCCTAGCTGACACAGTAATAACTAACTGCTACACGCGTGAAAAAAAAAAGCTAACTAACTCTAAAAGCTAAACTACAGGTCGCTAAGTACGAGTTTCATTTACAGAACAAATGCTGCACTGCCGTTTATGCAGTAACTTCATTTTCTTCACTTGGCAACTCGAAGCTTGAGTCCCTGAAGGCTGTTCTTGTTCAAATTGCTTGGATGACTTCAACTCTACTTGTTCTGCTATTGATTCCATAGTTGCCTTAGTTGAATCTCCAAGTTGCTTCACTGCAACTTCCTAATGTTTCACTGCAACTGCCTTCTGGTTTCAGCTTTGATATAGTAATAAACTAGACCCAAGTGTTCTTTAAAAATCATGACCTGGGGACATTGCTGACCATTCATTGGTTCTTTTCTTGAATTATCAATTTCTTCATTGAGATTAGATATTAGAAATTTAAATATGCATCTAGTGTTGCATTATTTAAAATTTAATATAATGTTATTTTGTGTATACTGTTAAATTTATATTATATAATATAATTAATTATGAAATCGCCTCTCTCTATTTATTTCAAGTAAACTTCAAAAGATATTATCTAAAGAAAAAAAAAAATGATCCTGTTAAGTATGAAAGGACTCTCATTACAAGATCTACGGGTAACTATTGGGAGTTATGCAATAACCTTAACGGTATGATCTTGCATGTACGTATCACTTTTTCCCTTTTTCTTGTACGTAATCATCAAATTATGGATGACAAACATCTGAATAGTGCTAACAATTTGATGACAAATTATCCAAGGATTGAAGTTGTAGCATTCCCTTGTGAAAAATGAAGGCAAACAAAAGAAGGAAGACAACAATTTTAATGTGGTTCGGCCATAAAAGCCTACATCCACAGAGTCTCTATTATTTTTTAAAGTAATGTTATAGCCACAAATTATTCCATAGATATGATTACCCAAAAAAAAAAAAAAAAAAAAACTATAACAAATACAAAATAAACTAATAAGTGATTGCTAAAAGAAACAAAAGGAGGTTCTACAAATCTGATTATTTTTTTTCCAATATTATAAAAAGTCAAAACCTCATCAAGTCATGATCACACCTTCCAATGGAGTCATTGGCCCTCTGTACTAACTTGATTGCACCTTCCAATGGGGTCATTGGTCCTCTATACCTGCATTCAAGGAAGACAATCATCTCTTTAAACCATTGAATTGAGCGAAGTCTTTTCTTTTTCTTTTTTTTTGAAAAAAAAGGAAGCAAGGTTGACCGGTGTGACTTCCTTATTTGGGCGTAATAGCACCCTACCTATTCTCAAGTGAGACCTCATACCCCCAATCTGCATGAGGAATTGGGAAGTCATTTTTATGTATAAGAAGAACATGCTTTGGTTTTCAAAATAAATTGTAGAAATGGTTTTTTGGGTACTTGTGAGATAGTTAAGATTATAAACAACTATATCGTTCCCAATAAATTAGTTAAATTTCTTACCCATTAAAGTTTCGTACTTGGACATTTTCCAAAAAAAAAAAAAAATCATCATACTTGTAGTAATTTATGCCCATGTCTACATCAAAGTCATCAAAGATGTCTTTATATAAAGTACAGAGTGTTAGTACAGTGCAATAATCTCAACCACACCAATGGTAGAAATCACCAAATCGAAAATAGCTTAAACGTCATTTTGATTTATGTATATTTCAACAAACATTTTGAAGGGGGGGGGGGTGTGGATGGGACAAAAAAGAGTTGATTCTAAATCATAGAAAACAAATTGGACTAATCTTAATCATATGAATAGTAACATCATGTAATCAAATTTCACATGGCATCAATATTATCAATTTCACTATAATAAAAGAAAGTACCGTGACAAGCACATGACATTGTGTGGGCTATATGATCCCCCTCCCTCCATAAAGGTTAGAGCAACAAGTACTATAAGAAACAATTTACCTATAAGTTAAAGTACTCTTTCTCCACGTATTCTAGTTCTGAGGAGTTTCTCTCTAATCAAATGCAACTGAGCTACAACATCAATCATGTTCATCCTTTCTCTTGGAGATTCCATAGAACAAGACACTCCAATTCCAAATATCAAAATCAGGCACTCCAGAATTTTGGGACTTCTTATTCGATTTTGAGTGTGAGTATCATTTGTTCTTGTTTCCATATCTTCTCTTTCCCAAAGTATAATAGGATCCACAATGTTAATGACTCGTTCGGGCAATGCTCCTTTAACAAAATCATGAAGGTTCAAGTTGTCTTTGAAAATGTTATCAGTAGGTCTTTTTCCTGTGAACATCTCCAATAATAGTATGCCATAACTGTAGACGTCACCACAAGTTGACACCTCATTTCCCAAGCCATATTCTGCAATTGCACAGAACATTTACAATATGGATTGATCTTGTTTCATATAAAAAAAAAAAAAAAAATTATAATAGCACAACTTTGAAAGAGCTCTTTAGTGGCATATAAAAGGAAAAAAATTATGACATGTGGAAATTTCTTTCAAGACATGCTCCATCTTCTAAAAGGCTTCCTTAAGCTATTTCATGCTTGAAAGTACATCAAGAAATATTAAGAAAGAAAAGAATTTAATATTCAAAAATAGGAAAGGTACTCACCTGGAGGAGCATAACCAATTGTTCCTCTTAATCCAATAGAGCTTGACTGATTAGCATGACACTCTAGGTTGGCCTCAAGAAGGAACCTTGCCAAGCCAAAGTCCCCCACATGTCCAATCATTTCAGCATCAAGAAGAATATTGCTAGGCTTGAGATCACAATGAACAATTGGTGCATGGCAATGATAATGAAGATATTCCAATGCATTTGCAACATCAATAGCAATATTCAATCTTTGAAGAAGATTCAAATTCTTTTGTTCCTCAAGAACCTCATTTGTTCTTGAAATTGGATGCAACCACTCGTCTAGGCTGCCATTAGTCATGAACTCGTATACTAATGCTTTGAAATCATGACCTTGATAGTCAACACCTGAACATACTGTGAGTACCTTTACCAAATTCCGATGTCTGATGTTTCGCAAAGCCTCACATTCAGCAATAAAACTTTTGGAAGCTCCATGGTGCAAAAGGTTGAGCACTTTGACAGCAACTATACATCTATCATGACCAAGAATTCCTCTATACACAGATCCAAAGCTTCCCAAACCAATTAAATTAGTGGAGGAAAATGCATTTGTAGCTTTTAGGAGAGTTTGGTAAGATACATTCAAAAGTAAATTTTGTGAATTATTTAACATACTTTCCCTCCTCTTTCTTTTAAAAGAGAAGAGAAGTAGAAATGAAATCACCAAAGTTATTCCAAAAAGGCCAGAAAGTATAGAGATTATTAGCTTCAAGGAAAGAGTCAACTTCCTCTTCTTGGGTTTATTGTATTTACATATAGGAAGGCCCCTTAATGATTCCAAAGCTGAAGGAATGACCCCTTGAAAGAAGTTGCTTCTCATGGCTAGATATTCTAGTTTAACACAACTACCAAGACTTGTTGGAATTTTTCCAAACAACATGTTTTCAGAAATATCCAAGTGTTCTAAATTTTTTAAATTTTCTACTTCTGTAGGAAGGACCCCAGTAAATTTGTTGGCTGACAAGTCTAGAGAAATTGATGAGAATGAGAGACCAATTACTTGATATGATATGGTACCATTGAGATTGTTTTTAGAAAGATCCAAATGAACCACATATTCACACTTGACTAGACTTAAGGGGATGCTTCCTTGAAGATTATTATGGTCTAAATACAAACTTGTCAAAATAGTTAAATTTCCAAGGGAAGATGGAATGTTCCCGAAGAAATTGTTTGCAGATAAATCCAAATATTGTAACTTTTGTAGCTTTCCAATTTCAAAAGGAATATGACCTGATAATTTATTATACCCCATATCTAGGAACACCAAATTGGTCAAATTTTCTATTCCAGTAGGAATGTTTCCAGATATGTTATTATTATTTAGACCCAGAAAGTTGAGAGTAGCTGAGAAATTAGCAATGCACTTGGGCAACTCTCCCCCAAAGTTATTGGAGTCTATCTCTAAATCGGTTAGATATGTAGAATTTGTCAAAGAACAGAGAAAACTCAAGTCATTTGCCCCTCCATTTCCAAGCTCGTTACTGCCCAAGAGAAAAAGTGAAACTCTATATAATTTCTCCAAAGAAGGAACTCTTCCTCTTAGTTTATTGTTGCCAAGTTCAAGTTTCTCTAGATTCGAGGCATTAGATATTGAAATAGGGATAGGTCCAGTAAATTGGTTTAAGAAAATGCCAAATATTTCGATATTAGGTAGCGTGATACCTATATCCAACGGAAGATGCCCTTGGATTTGGTTGTTTCCTACATTAAACACAATTAACGAAGACAAATTGAAGACTGAGGGAGGAATTGTTCCAGACAACCTATTTTCACCGACAGAAAAAAATGTAAATTTCGTCAGTTGGCCAAAAGAATGAGGGATACTCCCACCCAAGTTATTAGAATATGCAGCAAACACTTCTAGAGAGGAGAAGTTACCGAAAGAAGGTGGAATACTTCCTGTCAAATTATTACTTTCAAAATTAATGAGTTGGAGTTTTGACAAAGTGCCAAGAGTTGCAGGGATTTCCCCATCCAAAAGGTTGCGACCGAAACTAATGAATTTGAGGTTGGTGCAATGGGATAAATTTCTTGGAATTTTGCCAATAAGTGTGTTATTGTACATTTGTAGGAGTTGCAATCTGCGTAAACGGTCAATTTCTGAAGGAATTTCATTATGAAAGCTATTGTCTGCGAGTGATAGATTCTTCAAAAAACTTAAATTACCAACATGTGGTGATATAGAGCCTACCAGTTCCGAATATTGCAGGTTCAACTTAATGACCCTTTGATGTCGACGACCACAGGTAACCCCTCGCCATTGACAAAAGTGGTTGCTATCATTCCAAGAGCTCAAAATCTGGAGAGGATCATCAGTGATCTTGGCTTTGAACTCAAGCAACGCCAACCGGTCCGTCTCATTATTCCCGCCAACAACAGAGGTGACCAACAAGCCACACCACCAGAGAAGGATAAAAGTGTGCATGAAAAAAGAAGAGGACGGTGGAGGTGAACTCCATTGGGAAAGCCCCATCTGCAATATGGTTGAAGAGGCAGTTGGTACAAGTGTGTATTGTGAGGGAATGCTGATTTGGCTGCGTATAGAATCTCAAGTAGTGGCAAATTTATAAGGAGAGCGAGAGAGAAGAAATTTGGTGCGAGAATTTTGGGAATTATAGTCGGTCTGTGATCATCTTTTTTTAATCAAACCGTGTACCCATGATCCACGTGGAATGCTATAGTTTTTCACCCTTTATATTAAACCAAAGGTGTGTTTATTTGGTGTATTTTAAGTTTTAACAATTAAGGATTTGGAAGTGCAGCGTCCGTACTGGGCTGAGCCCAAAATACACGTTTCCAAACTCTTCAGCGTGTCCCACACGCTTAAGTCTGATTAAGAAACAAGCTCATTAATTGAACTATTTCATCAGGGCTGAAACCTACATGTGTCACACACACACCCAACATCTTTTTTATTGTTAAAATTTAATAGTTGCCAAAAAAAAAAAAATTTATTTGAACCATAGCCCTCATAAAGAATAAAGATGAGCAGACAATACTACTAAATTATAAGGCTCTTAAAATCTTTTTGAATATTGTTTATTATTAAAAACTAAAAATATTGTCGTAAAATAATTTTTTAAATGTGTGAATAATTTTTTAAATATGTGAGTAGCACTGTGATGCCTAGTTTTAAATTTGTTTTTTTGAAAAAAAAAAAGTACTTGCAAGTCTAGTAAATAGTACATAAGACGCACAAAAATGCTGGATGTGGCAGTTGTCCAACCATACACTTAGTGTGCGTTTGGATAGTGCTAAAAAGCATTATCCGCGCGTATGTGTTTTTTTTTTTTTTTTGAAGCACGCTGAAACACACTTTCAGTTGATCCATGCACTGTTTACGGAACTTATAAACCTCTTTTTTCAACAATTTTTTCATTAAAAATGGGATTCACGATACTATTCACACATTTAAAAATTATTTTACTATAATATTTTCAATTTTTAATTTTTAATTTTTAGTAAAATAAGCACTATCCAAACTTAACCTTAATATAATTAATTTTAAGTACCTAATCCTCTTCACTCTTCTCTCTTTGCAACAAATGGCCGAATGGCCTTTCCTTTTATTTCTTCACCTTTTTCTTTTTTTCTTCCTTCCACACTCTTCACTTTAAGTCACAATAAATGCAAGCATACAAGCTTTGACTTTTGTACAGCCAACTTCCTTTTTTTTTTAGCCAATTAATTTTGTGCTAAATTTACTTTCCTCTACTCTATTCTCTCTCTCTCCCTCAATCCAAACGGACACTTAGAGACAAGCTCATTAATTGAGCTATTCCATCAAGTGTGAGCAGAACGTGTGCCACACACCCAACATCTTTTTTATTGTTAAAAATTTGATAGTTGCAACCAAAAAAAAAAAAGGATTATTCGAACCATAGCTCTCATAAAGATTAGTAGACAGTACTATTAAATTATAAAACTCTTAAAATTAATTTGAATACTGTTTATTGTTAAAAACTGAAAATATTATAGCAAAATAATTTATAAATGTGCAAATAGTACCGTGAAACCCAATTTTAAATTTGTTTTTTTTTTTTTTTGAAAAAAAGTACTTGCAGATCGTACGAATAGTGCACAGAATCCACAAAAAACACTAGACGCACAAAAATGCTAGACGTGGTTGCTATCCAAACATACACTTAGTATAGTTATTTTTAATTAAGATTTTTTCATTTTTAATTTTAAAAATTTTATTTTTGTGTAAGAAATGTAATAGGTGCTATCAAAAAACTTCTATAATTTCTCTTTGTGTAAGAAATTGTAACTGGTGCTATCAAAAAACTTCTATTAGCGATAAATGCATTTGGAAAAGAATTAGACTTCTCATTTTATATAACTTTAGATCTTTTAATCAAAGTATATTTGTCTATTTCTAAAGCACTTTATAACTTGTAGTTTTGATAATAAGTCTATACTACAAAAAATTTCATCTAAATGTTTTTTTTTTTACTAGTAACAAATTTCTTAAGAGATCCTTTTTTAGATTCAATTAATTCTTCTATTCTCTCTCTTTTTTTTTTTTTTTAAGTATGTATATTCATATTTTTTTAATATACCTTTATCGGTTAAAAATATGTAGAAATAAAATAAATAAGATCTACAATAAAAATTTTAATCCAACTAGGATAAAATAAATTGTAAAGTGTAGTATAATAAAAACTTTTTTTTTTTTGGTAAATTACAACTTACTCACCTATAGTTTGGCTGAAATTAAAGTTGTCTACCTGTAGTTTGAAATTTGACACTTTACTCACCTGAGATTTGACCGAAATTTAAGTTGTCTACCTATGGTTTGAAATCCCATGATGCAAGTCTTCCATCGGTTTCTTTTTTATCTTATTTGATTTTGTATTTTTATGTTTTTTCTGTTTTTAGAGAGAGAGATATAAAAGTAGAGCAAAATCAAATATTTAGTCATGTTTTTAACAAAGGTAGGTTATGAAACTCAACCTAAATATATGTGGGTGAAGTTTTCTCCTGTAAACTTGAACTTTGGCCATTGTCCCCACTTCCCACAAGCACTAAACTTGTGAAATGACCATCGCACCAAGAGTACACTGTTATAAAACATAATTTGTCAAATGCACTATATATGAGAGTTTTACTTATTGATGGAAATGCAATAGTATTTGTTTGAAACTGAATGGGTAATTCCATCAAATGAAAATATATAAGACAAAATTTAGTTACAAAATTAATTGTAACCTAAGGGTACAACCTTACTCAATATCTTTTTATTAGAGATGAATTTTGATAAATCCACCATTGGATTAAATTTTTTTCTTATATTTTCCATACTTGCAAAATTTCTAAAAAATTAAAAAATCAATAGTTATTTTATCAACAAAATGTTTAAATTGTAAGTTTTTGTATTTTAAATTTATGCGTAAAATATAATATTATAGATTACATAGTAAATAATATTTTATTAGTACAAAATTTGACATGTGTATGAAAATGTAAAGAACATGCAATTCAATAGTTAGCTTTTTGAAATATGTAATAATGTTAATGATGTTAAATAAGGTTGTAGCCTTAGGCTATAACCAACTTTGTAGCTAAAATGTGTCCAATAATATATTGTCAATTTAGTTAAATCTGTCATAATGTCGTTAAATTAAAATGATTAATGGATGAATTAAGTCTATCATGAAATGGGTCTAGTTCCTCATCTACAATTGATAATATATATATATATATATATATATATGTATGTATGTATGTATGTATGTATTTATAAAATAAATGAAAGAAGAAAGGAAAAGAAAAGTAACATGACATGTAGGTCCATGAGGCATCTTTATCATCTAATCGATGGATTTGGAGAATAAAGCCAATGGTTTATTTATGGTCTTAGTCCATAATTAATCTTCAGGACACATAATGATCGTAGAGGTGTATTGTTAATTGAAGTTTCAATATAAATTGATTTACATATATAATTACTTTAGTTAGTTACTAGCCTCGTGCTCAGAGCTTTTACCTTTTCTTTTTTTTTTTTTTTTTGTTAAAGGTTAACAATTTGCATTTATTATAATTTAAAAATATATTTTTTAACAAACAAATAAAAATGAGAAATTTTAGAAATAAGCAACTGTAATTTCTTTCTTAGATGTGTGTTTGAAAGTGGTATAGTGATATATAGAGAAAAGTTTGGGTAGGAAAAATAAGTTGAACGTAATGGGAAAGAAGATTGAATTTTAGAAGTTCTCTTAGTTTTTTATTTTTTTAAATTGGGGACTGTTTTACTTTTATTGGATGAAAAATCAATAAAAAAAAATGCTAAATTTTAGAGAATAAAAAGATGAACTTAAAGAAATTTTTTTTTTGAAATTTTAGGAGTCTTTTTTTTAATTCAAAAAGAAATGTGTTATTTGAAAATTTTGACTATATTTCTAAGAAACCTTTCATTGATGAATGTATTTTTGAACCACATAAAAATTCAATTGAAAGGGTGAAATTTTCTTGAATTTATAGATTATACGAGGATTAGTGACTCGTAATTCTACAAGTCGTGCATGACGGTTAATGGGTCTCCAGTCTCTATATGACCACATTCATTTTTTTCTAAATTTCCATTGCCAACTATATTGCAATCCATCGTATTCCTATAATGCTTCATTTGATTATTATAAGCAAGGACAATTCTTTTTTCCTTTTTTTTTTTTAGATTAATAAATTCGTAATCTTCACCAAAAAGACCAAAACCCACGTTATTGTTTAAGAATATTGTTGTTGATAAGGTTTTAATTTTCAGTTGTGGAATGCTATTTGATGGACATACGAAATGAGAGAGAAACAATTAAAAAATTTTAAAATTTTAATAAAATAAAAAATAAAAAATTATATTATTATGTGAATGTTTTTGAAAAATGACCTAAAAAGAAATAAATTTTTATATTGAAATAAATGAAATTTTTGCATGAGATATATTTATTGAGTAATGTTACAATTACAAACTATTTTACAATATTTCTATAAAATGTTAATGTAACCAACATTTTATTGATTTTTGTGGGGCCAAAATAATCTGGCAACCTCAACCCACCTTATATTTGGGCCAAGGCCCATGCTGAGGAGGAAGGAACGTCTGAGGATGAACGTAGAAGGCCCAAGTTGCCGAGGAACATCGCCGAGGACGACCACGTCCTCGGCGAGCTGAGACCATTGGAAGGGGAAATAACGAGTGACGAGAAGCAGCCTTCTTGAGCATCCAAAGAGAAAGACCAAGTACAACGTGTCAACCATAGAAGCATGGTGGGGGAGCAAGTCTGAAATGAACTGTCACCTCCACATTAAATGCTCACAACTAGCAGTCTAGCCGCATTAATGGGGAAGTGACCCCTGAACAGTGTTGCCTTGGTTGCTACAACTCACAGAAGGGTAGGCGAGGCGGCTGATGGGACATGTAGTGAGGTATAAGCTCGAATGATCAACAAGTGGAAGGCAAGGATCATCCAAAAGAGGACTATATAACATAAAGAACAGACCAACGAAGGGGGGAGGGGGGGAGGGCTAGGGAAAAAGAAATATCACCACCAAGCTCATCACCAAGCTTCTCGAACCGGGCCGAGGATGGACTTCTGAAGATAACTTCGGTTCATCTACGTTCGATGGTGGTGAGTATTAGATTGGGCGTTGTAAGCGTGTTAGGGCCTAGTCCTTGAACCCATTCTCTACAAATTCATTGTATTAGGCTAGCTAGGCTTGAGTTCACTCATCCAGAGGGTAGAAGTGCTCAAACCCAGTCCCTACAATTGGCACCGTCTTTGGGGAAAACTAGTGCGTTAACAAGCGCAACGACCAATTATTCATACGTTGCTAACTTGCACAAAGTTAGGCAAATTTCTCGTCGCCGTCGCTGACACCGATTCCAAGTCCCGATTAAAAAAAAAAAAAAGAGAAAAGAAAGAAAAGAGCAAAAACAAACAACACACCCACTTAAGAAATAATTGTTGCAGAAAAATGAAAGACTCAGAGAATGAAGCAAGTAAATAGTGCAGCCTTTTATTAAATGAAGGAAAAGTACATCATGCACCCGAAGGCTTAGACAAAATTGTTCTAAAGCTAAAAATACAAACAATGGCTTAGGCAAACTTGTTCTAAAGCTAAATGTGTATGCGGAGACTTAGAAGGGCTTGTTTTAAAGCTAGCCATAGGAGAGGGAGGCTAAGGCAAGCTTGTTTTAAGGCTACCAACAACTCCCGAGCCCATATGGATAGTACCGGTGACGAGAGGGGAGAAGAAGCTGAAGCGCCTAATGGCCCCGTCCCAAAGTGTTCTCTTGACGCTTTACCAACTTCATGATAATTAAGCATTGGAGGCGGCAACACCCGGGCACCGATCATAACGTAATCTTGCAAACCTCCATCGGCGAGCAAGCTGGGCGCGAATCACTACCAGCTTGAAGGGCAGGCATGGATGCATATTGGAGAAGAATGTTATACTCCTCACGGACCTCCCTTCTAATGGCCAGGCGTGCTACCATCAAGATGACACCCAAACTTTGCCACACTGTAAATCTGTCGCGATCTACGCCCACTACAGTTCTCGTTTGGGGAGGGAGGACTTTCCTTCTTGCTCGGCCGAAAGGTAGGAACATCTTGGGCCCCCGCCCCTTTTTCCTCAACTGCATTGTCCAGGGTCTGGGCGGCACTCTTGGTTCCTAAAAGGGCTTGGCTTCCTGGCCCTTACCCTCTAGGGCCATCCCATTCCCCCAGGCATTGGTCACAACCTTGGCAGGGTCCTTGGGGAATGCTCAGAGGGTTGATCTCTAAGGATGTATAAAATGTGTGGGAACGATTCCCTAAGGAGCACCTTATATATAGAAAGCGAGGATCGGTGGGAATTAATCTGCACGGAATTTGAAGGAAGAATTACCGGCAATATTAATCCTGACCAATTTCCAAAGAGGCCACCAACCGCTGGATTTGCGTTAATCCACAAGGATATTAATGAGGGCGCGCCTCACATACTGAAACGTCAGGTACGCAGCTTGAATAGCCAAAAGACTCCTCGTAACTAGAAATGGCGAAAAATTGGCGTGATGGGGCTATTGTCACAAGAGAGGATGGAAGGCCAAGCTGCTCAAAGAAGAACCCCTCCTCGGCAAATCAAGGCCAAGACCATTGTCATTCTAGAAACAAGCATAAGTGTTAGACTGAACCAAAGTCTTGCATGGTCCACGGACTCAAGCCTATGGGAAAACTAACCACTTCAAGGAGAATCTGGGTACTAGACTAAACCAAGGTCTTGCATGGTTCTCGGACTCAAACCTATGGGGAAACTAGTTACTTATAGAAGAGCATAAGTGTTAGGCTGAATCAATGCCTTACACGGTCCTTGAACTCAAGCCTATGGGGAAACTAACCACTTCAAGGAGAACCTGGGTTCTAGACTGAACCAAGATCTTGCATGGTCCTTGGACTTAAACCTATGGGGAAACTAGTTACTTACAGAAGAGTATAAGTGTTAGACTGAACCAAGGCCTTGCATGGTCCTCGGACTCAAGCCTATGGGGAAACTAACCACTTCTAGGAGAACCTGGGTACTAGACTAAACCAAGTCTTGTATGGTCCTCAGACTCAAACCTATGGGGAAACTAGTTACTTACAGAAGAGCATAAGTGTTAGACTGAACCAAGGCCTTGCATGGTCCCGGACTCAAGCCTATGGGGAAACTAACCACTTCAAGGAAAACCTGGGTACCAGACTGAACCAAGGTCTTGCATGGTCCTCGGACTCAAACCTATGAGGAAACTAGTTACTTACAGAAGAGCATAAGTGTTAGACTGAACCAAGGCCTTGCATGGTCCTCGGACTCAAGCCTATAGGGAAACTAACCACTTCAAGGAGAACCTGGGTACTAGACTGAACCAAGGTCTTGCATGATCCTTAGACTCAAACTTATGGGGAAACTAGTTACTTACAGAAGAGCATAAGTGTTAGGCTGAACCAAGGCCTTGTATGGTCCTCAGACTAAAGCCTATAGGAAAACTAACCACTTCAAGGAGAACCTGAGTACTAGACTAAACCAAGGTCTTACATAGTCCTTGAACTCAAACCTATGGGGAAACTAGTTACTTACAGAAGAGCATAAGTGTTAGACTGAACCAAGGCCTTACATGGTCGTCAGACTCAAGCCTATGAGGAAACTAACCACTTCAAGGAGAACCATGGGTACTAGACTGAACTAAAGTCTTGCATGGTCCTCAGGCTCAAAACTATGGGGAAACTAGTCACTTATAGAAGAGCATAAGTGTTAGACTGAATCAAGGCCTTAAATGGTCCTCAAACTCAAGCCTATGGAGAAACTAACCACTTCAAGGAGAACCTGGGTACTAGACTGAACCAAGGTCTTGCATGGTTCTCGGACTCAAACCTATGGGGAAACTAGTTACTTACAGAAGAGCATAAGTGTTAGACTGAACCAAGGCCTTGCATGGTCCTCAAACTCAAGCCTATGGGGAAACTAACCGCTTCAAGGAGAACCTAGGTACTAGACTGAACCAAGATCTTGCATGGTCCTTGAACTCAAACCTATGGGGAAACTAGTTACTTATAGAAGAGCATAAGTGTTAGACTGAACCAAGGCCTTGCATGGTCCTCAAACTCAAGCCTATGGAGAAACTAACCACTTCAAGGAGAACTTGGGTACTAGAGTGAACCAAGGTCTTACATGGTTCTTGGACTCAAACTTATAGGGAAACTAGTTACTCACATAAGAACATAAGTGTAAGATAAAGCCAAGGTTTCGCATGGTCCTCAAACTCAGGTCCCTGGAGAGATTGGCTGCATTCAGCAAAGGCATAAACAAACACAAGCACATAAGCATCACTTAAGGCATTCTGAGGCGCACTGAACCTAACCCCTTAGCATAATCGGCAACCAACGGCTTTCTTAAGCATTTTTTACTGTTTACAGTAACCCATTCATGAGATGCGGAACCAATGTTGCGAAGTCGTTCCCTCAGCATTCAATCCGGCAAAAATAGGTCGTGTTGCCTAGGTGGTTCAATTGTCGGCCAAGGTCTAAGTGGGAACTATCACTATGGGCTTTACATGTTTTGGTTGCCAATTTAGAATGAAAAACATGCTGAGCTTCTGAGATTGTGGAGCTAATAATTAAAACCTAGGTTATATCAGTAGTAAAACTCATCACAATAACAATTAACACATAAAGTAAAAAAGAGAAGATTTATGCATTCAACTTAAAAGTAGCATTACAGTGCTTTAAACCAAAACAAAGTATACAGTAGTAAATTAAGACGAAAAGGAAGGAAGACTAGGACAGCACAAGTTAACAAAGCAAGGTGGCCCGACAAGACTTCCTATTTTTTCAACTTGATAGACAGCTTGTCCTTAGGGGTTTGCCGAGAAGCTTCATCCGACGCCTTGAGATCCTGGCTCGGGGGTGCAACTTCAGAGGACTCCTTCTCAGTGGGGGGAGCTTGGGAGTCAGCAGGGGTGTCCTAGGGGTCAATAGGAGGCTTCACCACATCCTGGGGCGCTGTTGGGTTACTGATTTCCTCTATCCCCAACATCCCTTGGTGCCTAGTCTCCTTAGCAGGCTTACCAGTTGACATTGGATCGTTGGCAGTACTGGCCTGGCCTTCGTCCGTTGCTTCAAAGGTGGTGCCAGCTTCAAGGTCAGCAGAGGCAGCCTCGTGAATGGCGCAGTGATAATACACCCTCTCGGTCCTCCTAAGCTCAGACGAGGCCTCAACCCCATCTTGGTTGAGGGTCTCATTCCAAGTCTGGGAGCAGTAGCGCTTGCATACCTTAGGGACTTGAGCCTTGAGGGCAGCCTCAGTCCTAACCACCCCTTTAGCAAAGGCTTCCTCTTCCGCTAGCTCTTTGGGGCTCTCAGCATCTGTCCTAGCGAACTCGGCCTCTTCTTTAGCCCTCAAGGCCTCCTCCCTAGCGTACTCGGTGATGCCCTTGGCTCCTTCTGCCTCAACCAGTTTCTTCTTCTGGTTGGCGATATGCTTTTTGGCGACCTGCAGCTAACCCTCGACCTCCCACAAGCGCCCTGTCTGGTCCTCAGCCTGTTTTTTAGCGCCAGCTAGGTTAGATACCGCGCTGTCTTTAGTCCTCGTCATCTCCGCCAGGTCCTCCCTTGCCTTCTTGAGATCAGTTTTAGACTTCTTAAGGGTATTCACGGCATCCAAGTACTTGTCGCGCTCTTAATCCAGGGCTTTACCCTAGCTGTTAACCTCCTCTTCCAGCTTGTAAGTGGCTTGGACAGCCTACCAATCAAAACAAGTACACCGTAAGTTGGGTACTAAGGAATAAAATTCAGACAAAGGCACAAGTATCAGAAGTCTTACCATTCCCAGGTACCTTTTGAGGTTACAAGCAACTTCTTGCCTCCTCATGCCCCCTAGCTCAGCCATGCCAGCGAGGAGAAGCAGGGACCTCTCCACGGCATTGGCTACGCTAGCCCCCTCGCCCCTTCACCCCCTCAGAAGTTCCTAAGAGTGGCGTCGTCCATCAAAGGCTTCCTATAGAGCATGGCGGCAAGCAGCCAGGCCTAGGGCTTAGACTGCTTTATGACCTCTTTTCCCTTGTCTTGACCACCAATCCTCAGTTGCTTGGAAGGTTGGCAAGCTTCATCCTCCTCTTGGGAAGAACGAGATCTCCCCCCATCCACCGAGTTTTTGCCCTTTGAGGGCCTCTGCCTCTTCGGATCGGTGGACTCAGATCAAGGGTCCGAGTTCGACAGAGTGGAAGACGACTTGGTCTGCACAGGCAAAGACTTAGTTGGGGGAGAAGGAAGCTTGGGTGGAGGGGGAGGAAGCTTGGATTGTGACTTCCCCGTCGTGTCCTTCCCTAGTTAGCCCTCAAGTAGGTCGAACAGGCTGGTTTGAGGTTGTCTCTTGAAACCCATCTCTGCCTGAGTACCAGTCCTTGGTGATAGAAGGTTTGCTTCAGATAAATGGGGATCACCCAAGTCACCAGAAGGGTCCTCAGATAGAAAGACTTGGTCGAATGCACCAAATTTGTCATCGGAAGAACCTAGATCAACTATTTCTCCCTCTTTTTCCAAACTTCCTCCCTCAGCCTCCGCAGCTTGGTGGGATGAGGAAGAGCCTGCCAATGGGACGCCCTCGGGGGTGGAAGACCCGTTAGAAAACGAGAACCCATGCTCCACCACAGTGATTTGGCGAAACCTAGAGTCCTTAGCTCTGATCGCGTATCTAGGAGCCGTGAAGGACCTCTGAATCAGTCTGTACTTGAGAATCTTGTGAGCGGCTCTAACCTAGTTATTTGCCTCGTTCATAAATACCTCTGCCCTGAGTACCGTTTCCAAGTCTTCCTTGTTGACCAAATGGAAGTGCTGATCAAAGGCGTGTGGATCTGCAAAAGAAAAGCTAGTTCTTGTTAGCAACCAAGCAATGCAAACAGAGAAAACATAACAGACCAACCTTCCTATATTCTGAGTACCCTACCTGGCTCCCCCTCTACTGTTGGGCAGTGAATGCCGTCGTGCCACTCCCCCGACACGATGAGAAAATAATTATTCATCCCCTTGCTAGACTCGGGGAGACGCTAGATGAGTCTAACTCTATCATCCCTCGTTTTCATGTAGTAAGACTTACCCGTTAGGTGCTGGAGGTTGTAGCACCAATTCACATCGTGATGGGTTAACCTTAACCCCATCTTCTCGTTCAAGGCATCCACACAGCCTAGGATCCTGAACACGTTAGTGGCGCACTGGGTGGGGGCTAATCGGAAGTGCCTGAGGTAGTCCCTCATCACCGACCCCGTAGGAATCCTCATACCACCTTCAAGGAAGGCGATTATGGGAACCACTACCTCGCCAATCTCCCTCCTGAGGTACCAATTCCCCTCTTCGCAGTACCTCAGACCCACGTTGCTAGGTATCCTATGAGTGGCAACGAATTCCTCCATCGCCTTCTCAAACTCAACCAATTTCTTAAACCGATTTCCTAAAGAACGGCAAAGAGACTCAAGGAAGAGCGAAGGAAAGGGAGGAATAAAGGAAGAAGAAAATCATAAAAGGAAAAGCACAAGATGGGGTAAGAAGAAAACTTACAAAAATGAGGGAAGGCGTTTAGAATAGGCTTTTTAAGTTGTGAAGAGACGCGAGCTGGGTTAGAGACTTGACCGGATCTGGGGTATGTGCATAAGAACTCTTGGACGCAGAAATGAAGAGGCAAATCGATTCGAATGGGTATTTATCCCCTCACCAAAAACAGTTATGCGAGACTTCTCGCCATAATGGCGAAAGATCCCTACCGTTAAATTACCATCACACCGTTGAATGTGGGGAGTATGGAGCCGCCAAAATTTAATGAGGGTACGATTTGTATACCAAAGCGCCAGGAACGTGCCTTGGACAGGTGAAGAGACTCTGGCACCGGCAGAGGACAAGACATGACAAGCCCTAACAGAGGCCTGAGGACGTCAAAATCCTCCTCCCCGTCCAAGGAGCTGGATGGCAGGATTTTGAGGGGCTATTGTAGGGCCAAAATAATTTGGCAACCTTAGCCCACCTTATATTTGGGCCAAGGCCCATGCCGAGGAGGAAGGAACGCCCGAGAATGAACGTAGAAGGCCCAAGTTGCCAAGGAACATCACCGAGGACGACCGCGTCCTCGACCAGCCGAGACCATTGGAAGGGGAAATAACGAGCCACGAGAAGCAACCTTCTTGAGCATCCAAAGAGAAATAGCAAGTACAACGTGTCAATCATGGAAGCATGGTGAAGGAGCAAGTCCGGAATGAACTGTCACTTCCACATTAAATGCCCACAACTAGCAGTCTAGCCACATTAATGGAGAAGTGACCCCTGAACAGTGTTGCCTTGGTTGCTGCAACTCACAGAAGGGTAGGCGAGGCAGCTGATGGGACATGTAGTGAGGTATAAGCTCGGATGATCAACAAGTGGAAGGTAAAGATTGTCCAAAAGAGGACTATATAACATAAAGAACAAACCAACGAAGGGGGGAGGGGGCTGGGGAAAAAGAAATATCACCACCAAGCTCCTCGGACCGGGCCGAGGACGGACTTCTGAAGATAACTTTGGTTCATCTACGTTCGATGGTGGCGAGTATCAGATTGGGCGTTGTAAGCTTGTTAGGGCCTAGTCCTTGAACTCATTCTCTACAAATTCATTATATTGGGCTAGCTGGGCTTGAGTTTACTCACCCAAAGGGTAGAAGTGCTCAAACCCAGTCCCTACAGTTTTTATCTAGACTTACTATTAATATCACTTTTTCTTTTATTAGAAATTTGTAAAATTTTTTTAAAAAAATTTATATCTCTAACATTATCCATATTTATTTGATTTTTCTGTCTAAGATAGATATTGAGTGAATTAAAAGATTGCTAGACTTCGTAACCAAGGTCCACACTCCACATGCAAGTGACCCTTGTCACTATCATGAACCGCCTAATACAATTACTTGGAAAAGCATAATGATTAAGTATGAAACCCATGTATCACTGATACGTGGGTCCTACTTCAAAATTAAATCTCATTCGTATGGTGCACAATAATTTTTCGTCATTAAGAGATTTTAGCTTTTAAAAAAAAATTGTAGTTAACCTATTACCTATGTGAAGGTGTTAAAATTCAATCAATAATTGACACATAAAGATACTAGATTTAGGTGTGGGGAAAGATGTATTGTTAGCGTTAACTAGAGTTAGGAATAGAATTTTTTTTTTCAAAATACTAAAGAGAAAAGAGGGAAGAGAAGATAAGACAAAAGAAATGAATAATAGCAAGAAAATGAGAAAGAAAAGAAAAGAAAAGAAATCAATTGTCTTGTGTATGTTGGGAAATAGGGAGAGAAGGAGAAAAGAAAAGAGAATAATGTATTTCTTTTTCCTTTGTTTGGATTGCAATGAGAAAGAAAATGAAAAGAAAATATATGTTTGTTTTTACTTTTATACCCATATAAATGTTTTTTTTTTTTTAATGGATACACTCATATAAATGTAAAAGATACATAAAAGTTATGGGCAAATATGTGACTTCATGTCATATTATGTTATGTATGTGGGTTCTATTATTTAAAAACCATTCTCTCCCTTCAGTTCCACCCAATTTGGGCAAATTGCAAAGAACAAAGTACTTTTCAAACTTCTCATATATTTCTTTTTTTTTTTTTTTTTTTTTTTGTGTGTGAATTTTGAAAATCTAACCATTTAATTTCATGTTCCTTGTATTCTTAACATATATATCAAATTTCGTTCAAATTTGATATTATTTACTATTTGATCAATAAACTTATTTTTTATACATAATTTTAAATTATAAAAATTTAAAATTTTAACATTTGTTTGATGAGATAGCAATTGATTTTTGATCTTCTTGAAATTTTACATGCATGAAGAATATAATAAGAATATGCAATCTAATGGTTAGATTTTCAAAATTCACACTCAACATAAAAATATATGAGGAGTTTATAGAATTTCTTTCTAAACTAGTTTGGAGAAAAACTTTGTTCGACTGCAAATATGTGAACCTAAGAAAAATGGTTTTTTCCATTTTATTTCTTTCATGGTAACCATACAACGGAGATGACTACATATCTTCTCATTTCTCACCTTTTCCTCTTTCCTCCAGCCCTTCCAAACTTCTCTAAATACTTGGTTCCTTCCACACCATAGACCCCACTTCCCCCATGGGTGCACAGTAATCCATGCCGGACTCTTGGCGCCACATTAGCCCAAACCCACCTTCCCCATTCCGTCATCAATTACACAATGACTCACTCTCTCACTATAGCTCACACAAATTAGAGAAAGCAAAAAAGAAAATAAAGAGCGAGAGATATGGAGGTCAAAATCAAAGGACTTAACGTTTGACATGATAGGGTGTTTTAGTGGGGTCCAAACGTATCAAAAAAATATTTTATATAAAAGAAAGAAAGAGAGAGAGAAATAGATATGGGAAGAAAGAGAGTGATCGGAAGTGCTGGTGTGTGTATTCCAAGTTAATCAAACGAAACAGGGACTCCCACACTCAAAAACAGTCACTTTGGTACATGCATTTTCTCGTTTGGTAACTTTCAAGTTCAGTGAGTCATCACTCTATATATTAGAGAGTGTCTCAGACAGTCATCAATTGGTTTTTTTCTATGAAGAAAAAAACCATTTATTATTCAATCCATCGTATCCCTGTGAAGAAATTTTTAACATAGTTGGGGGAAAAAAAAATCAATGCTCAAGTTGAATATAAGCAATTTTTGTTTTTGCTAAGTGGAACAATTGGATTTTTTTTTTTTTTTTTTGGAATACAGACTAAGTTTGATTTCACTGCTTAGGTGCTCAAGGAAAAGCACATATTTATAATAAGGTAGGGAAGAACAAACTAGGTACAGGGACTAGAGGGATTATAGAAAGGGATTTATTAACGTGTGCCCTTAGAGCATATATTAGTAAACTATTTTAAGAAACTTTTTATAGAAAAACGTAAAAGTAATTAACTGTTTTGACAACTTTTACAATTTTCTAAAAAAAACTCTCCTAAAATAGATGGTTAATGTGTGCCCTAAGGGTACACATTAACCGAAACCTTATAGAAATATATTCTTCTTCTTTTTTTTTTTCTTTCCTATTTTCTTTTTTTTCCCCTCCACTTAATAAGGGACATTTGACAATAAAACAAAAGGGAGGAAACTTCCCCTATCGACCTCATTCAATATTGGACAAATTGTTTTTTTTTTTTTTTTTTCCTTTTTTTTTAATTTATTGAAAGTGAATTATGATAAATTTACCATTAGATTGAATTTTCTTATTATATCCTCTATATTTGCAAATTTTCAAGAAAATCAAATATTGAGAGCTATGTCATCAAAAAAATACCTAAATTCATGTTTTTGTAGTTTTAAACTATGTATAAAAAATAAGTTTATGGATCAAATAGTAAATAATATTAAATTTAAAAGAAATTTGACATGCATCTTGAGAACATAAAGAACATTTAATCTAATTATTAGATTTTCAAAATATTTAGTTATGTTAATTTTTTAGTGAAAGTTTAAAGCATTTTTCTTTGAACTAGTTTAGAAAAAAACTTTATCCATCAATATTTTCCAAAGCTTCTAAACCTACTCAATTTTAGAACTTAGAATTGAAATGTACGAAATACTATGTTACACTAAATTTTCTTTTAGCAAGTAATTTTATAATTTTTTGAAGTGGGGGATTAAAAATTATAGAAAAAACGTGGTCATTCGTCTTAAATATTATAAAAAGTGATGGATCACTTATAGTAGATCATTTCATCATGTGGTAAAATTGTGTGAGATTGCAAATGGGTGGGTTTTAAATTTATTGAAAAATATAGTTATTATACATACGATTTATTTGGTTTTTATGTGTAAGAGAGTCATTGTTTTTTTTTTTTTTTTCTTTTTTTTTCTTCCTTTTCTGATTAAGAAAATGTGGAATGGTGGGAACAATTCACTTTCTGTAGTTAAACTCCCACTCTAAATAACCTTGTTAACTCTGGTACTAATATTTTCGACGTCTCGAATCCAAGTGTTAAGATTAGATGGATGAGATACTTGATCACTTAACTCTTATAAATAATAAATAAATAAAAGTGAAATGTTGGAAGCAAGTTTGTGGAAATATGTGTTGGTAAACAATTTTTGTTGTTCAAACACTGTTACTAAATGGGACCTAAGTTTATAGGAGAATTATGATTGAATTGCAAGAGATTGTTGGACTTCTGATCAACCCTTGTCAAATTACATGGGTCACTGTTAGGGGTGTGCAGTCAACCCGCCAAAACTGACTCGACCCAACCCAACCTGCTTGGTTGGGTTGGTTTTTAGGCCTTGGTGGGTTGGGTTGGGTTACAAAAAATATTTTGATAGCGGGTCATGTTGGGTTTGGGTCATAAAATTTCAAACTCGGCAAACCTAACCTAACCCGCCCATATATATATATATATATATATATATGTGTATATATATATATATATATATATATTTAAAATATATTACATAATTAATAAATTTTTTAAAAATAACCAGCTCTTCCTATCCTATATAAAGCCAATTAGTTCACACAAACCCTAGTAAATTACTATTGTTGTTTAGTCATTAGTATTGTTTGCCTTTAAGGAGTTACATTGACACTAATCTTTGGGTTTTTTTAATATATTTATATTTATATTTTTTTCTACTTTATTTGATAATAATATAAAAAATATTTTTTGTCCAACCCATGGATTGAACCTGACCCATGTGGGTTGGGTTGGACTTATGTGATGGGTTTGGTTGGGTTGAATTTTTTTGGGTCAAAAAATCCCCTCAACCCAACCCAACCCAACCCATGCACACCCCTAGTCACTATAAGGGTATAGACAACCCAAAGCAATTTGTAGCTCACATAGTCACTATTAAAAATAGTCCCACATACAGTGAGTCATGTTATAATTCCACAAGACATGCACGACAGACTGAAGGGTCTCTACTATCCACATGACCACATATTCATTGTCAATGATATTCCAAAGAATCCAATCCATCGTATTCCTATGAAGAAATTTCTACGTAGAAGGAAAAAAAAATGATGCTTCAATTATAAAGCAATTATCATTTTGATTTTTTTTTTTTTTAATAAGAATAGATTTTCAGATTTGAGTTTACTTAACGTGAGCCCCCCCTTTTTTTTAATACTAAGTACTTTAACATACACCAAAAGAGGAGAGACTGTCTTATGAAAGTTGACATCCTTAAAATACTTAACGTGAGCTAGATAGGCCATTTAGGACTTTCCAATTATAAAGCAATTATCACTTAGTTTAGGTTTTGAATAAAAAATGCATTAACTTTTCTAAGAGAGGTCCAATTTTTTGAAAACATAACCCCGTTACTTCTTCCAAAAAAAAAAAAGAAAAAACTAATGCTAAACAAATGCTAATCACATTTATTATTTTTGGATTCAGCTTCTGTCCAGTGGCCAGAAACCCCACCCATTATTTTTTTCCCCCTTAAAAGAAAAACTAATGGCTTAGACTTTCAGCATGCTTAGTATAAAGAATTTGATTGAATCCTTAATTAATTGCACTATAAGGATTTTTTTTTTTTTAGTTACAAAGTGAAATAAGAGATTTGAATTCTGAATATTTTTATTGAAAAAAAAAATTTCTATATAAGAGGTGAATTTTATTCTCATAGCATAGTGACTCAAAACTACGTGATGTTCAAAAAATAAGAAAACTTATGTGTGAATTTTTTTTTTTTTTTTTGAGATATTGCAGAGTCTAAAGTTGATAATTCAGGACCGCAAGTCAAGTTTCAAGATTTTTCCTTCTCAAAAAAAGTTTTCCAAGATTTTCCAAAAGCATCTTTTGATTTTGTCTTTTTATTTCATTGGCTGGGTAAGTTTTTGCAAAGATTTTACGAAAACCTAACAACCATTATGTTTGTAATTTAGTGAATGTGCTTTTGCTTTTGATCAAGTAATTAATCTCGAATCTCCACTGGGAAGGGGAGATTTCAAAGTATAGTTACTTAAAAGACTCTGCAAAGTCTAAAGTTGATAGTGCAAGACCGCAAGTCAAGTTTGCCAAGATTTTCCAAAAGCATCTTTTGATTTTGTCTTTTTATTTCATTGGCTGGGTAAGTTTTTGCAAAGATTTTACGAAAACCCAACAACCATTATGTTTGTAATTTAGTGAATGTGCTTTTGCTTTTGATCAAGTAATTAATCTCGAAATCTCCACTTGGAAGGGGAGATTTCAAAGTATAGTTACTTAAAAGACTCTGCAAAGTCTAAAGTTGATAGTGCAAGACCGCAAGTCAAGAATGCCAAGATTTTCCAAAGGTAACTTTTGATTCTGCCTTTTTATTTCATCAGTTAGGTAAGTTTTGCAAAGATTTTCCAAAAACCTAACAACCATTATATTAGTATTTTAGTAAATGTGCTTTTGCCTTTTGATTGTGCTTTTTCATCATTCTTTGCAATTTTATGTGAAATAATTTAAAAAATGTACCCATACACCTCCTAAACTTTGAACTAGTGGTCAAGACACCTCCTAAACTTTTTTATTGGTCAATTTACTCCCTAGTTTATATACACTTGCCAAATCATTACTCTAGCTAGTTTCACATTAAAACACTAACGGAATATGAGCATGTGAGAAGCATATGACCCTTAAAAACTAACTAAATCACTATTTACACGATAAAAAGAAGAGAGAAAAGAAACTGACCGGCAGAGAAGAGAGAGAAAGGCAGTAAATATTGAGCGGGCTAGCTGATTGTTCCATGGTTGGGTTCAAGGGAAATTATTTTTGCTGGTCGCTTTTTGAATGATTGGTTGAAGTTGAAACCCAAGAGTGAATCTTTTTTTTTTCTTTCTCATTTTCTATTTTTGGGATGAACCCATGTTTGAAAAATCTTTTTATTTTTATTGAACACTATCTAATCGAGCATTCCCATCCATCCAGGGAGCTAAAAATGCAAAATAGCTCTCATTGTTTACAAAAATGCACAAAACACACTCCCCATTTCACATTTGGGAATGGAAAAATTTTACATCCTGCTACAGTTTGATCTACAGCAAGATGTGTGGGTTAAGATCAGGTTGAGGTCATGTTTTTTTTTTTTTTTTTTTACACTCATATTAGCATAGGAAAACTAGCGTCCTATACAAAGATATACAAATTAAAAAAGAAGAAGATAAGAGGCTGTTTGGTTGCTTTGTTTCCATAACTCAATTCTCTATTTTCATAACTCATAACTCAACAATGGTGGGACCCATAGCTCAATATTTGTTTGGTTGCACGATAACTTTGTTTCCATCACTCAATTCTCTGATTTTTGAGTTATGAGTTATGCAAACTGAAAACAGATTTTGGCTGTTTTCAGTTTCTATAACTCATAACTCAATGATATTTTTGTAATTAAACACACATGGGAGACCCACTTGTCATAACTTAGCCGCACCTTTTTGACCAATCTACCATTTTTTTTCCTTTCTTCTGGTCAGCCCTTCTTCTTCTTCTTCTTCTTCCTTTTTTTTCTTTTTCTTTTTTTCCTTTCTTCTTTTAGTGGGTTCGGTCTTCACCTAGGTGTATTTTTTTTTTTTTTTTTTTTTTTTTTTTTTTTTTTTCACTGGGTTTGGGTTTCTAGGTACTAAAAAAAAAGCTGCACCAGTTACAGGTATGGGGCCCACAAACAGTGTGAAAAATATTGAGTGATGGCATTTGAGTGATGGAGCCAAACGGGTGTTATATTTTAGAGTGATGGGTGATGAGTGATAAGTTATGGGTTATGAGTGATGAGTAATGAGTGATGAGTGATGAGTGATCAAAATTGAGTGACGGAAATTGAGTGATGAAAAAAATGGTGCCAAACAGCCTCTAAACGACTAAAGTCATACAGTAGCTTTTTCAGAAACTTTTGGGGAATGTGGTCGGTCTGATAATTTTTATTAATCAAACCGTGTAATAGATGCCTAGATGGTGACCCATGATCCACATGGGAATGCTGTAGTTTTTCCTGAATTCTCACATGCCACACTACTAATTATCCCCTTAACAATTAAGATGTGGAAAAGTGTGGTGTCCGTACTCGGTAAATTAATTTATATTGAAACTTCAATTGACCATACACCTCTATGATCATTATGTATACTGAAGATTAATTATGGATTAATACCATAAATAAACCAATGGTTTTTATTTAAATAAAGTTTTATTTCATGTTGTAAAATTGTAAATTGGGCGTGTCTTAAGTTTATTGAAATAGTTGGAGCACTTGCATTGGTCCAAGCAAAATGATCGAAAATGCAGAATTTTGGCTAATCAATCTTAAAAATTATTCACATCAATCTGTTTGAAGTTATGCATACATAGTCCATTTTTTTTTTCTTTGAGAACAAAGGAAAAAATAGATAGTAATTATGAGGTACGAGATTAAGAGAGAAACAATCCAAAAAAAAAAAAAAATTTAATATTTGAATAAAATAAAAAATGTAATAGATATTATTATGTGAAATATTTTTTTTTAAGTGGTCTAAAAATAAATAAATTTTTATACTAAGAATAAACCGAAATTTTTGGGTGGAATATATTTATTTGACTTTTATGGCTAAGATAGATATTGACTGAATTAAAAGATTGCTGGACTTCCCACTTCGAACCCATCGTCACTGTCAAGTATGTGACCCATGTCTCACTATGAGACATTAATCTAGTTCATAAAAAACTTTTCTGTCACAGGTGATTTTAGTTTTAACTTTTTAGTCACAGCTTTCCTTTCTGACGTGCTTGATGTGTAATGCGGATACCAATTTTGATATAATTTTGTGCTACAACTTGTCATAATTTTGTGTCACAACTCACTATATGGTGAATTGTAATTGGTAAGAGTGTGTCAAGAGGCCATATAAAGATGCATTTTTACTAACCACAACTCACCATGTGGCGTCTCATGACACAAAGTTATACCAAAATTAGTGTGCCTAGCATTACTCCATGCTAGAGGCGCAAGTCACACGTGGCCACATTCATTATGCAATACATGGTACTCCTATGAAGAAATATCTAACATGGCAGGGGAAAAAAAATCAGTGCTCTAATTGATTATTATTATTATTATTATTATTATTATTATTAGGGACATTTTTTTTTCAAGATTAACAAATTCATAGTGTTCATCCAAAACCCACATCATCTATATACTATATAATAAAAAATGAGCTTAGAAGCTATGGTTGTGTCAAGTGTCTGCACTAAATTGCAAAAAAAACTTATTAAATTTCTTTAAAAAAAATTGAATTTAGTTAATTAATGGCATACAACTACTATATCTAAGAGAGACCATATCAGTTTGAATAGCAAAAACTAAAATTGTTCATCTATATCTTTTCTAATTTAACGTCTCATGAACTCTCTTTTTTTTTTTTTTTTTTTTTAAACTATTTTTTTCCTTCACTTTTTTATTCCTTGGATAAACTCCAAAATACAGTTATATATGATTAACGTTAATATAGATATAGAATTCTAAATACATCAGGCCTACGTTAACTGATATACTAAAATTGTTCATCCATCTATTTTCTAATTTAACATCTCATGGACTCATTTTTTAAAAACTATTTATTTTTTTCCTTCACTTTTTTATTCTTTGGATAAACTCCAAAATTTAATATAGAGTTATGATTAACGTTAATATAGATATAGAGTTCTAAATACATGAGGCCTTTTAATCTAAAATATTTCAAATTAGGTGTCTGAAATGCAATTTTTTTTTAAAAAAATTTTTATCTCAAAAAGTGTTCTAATTAATTGATATACATCCTTTTTATCTAACTTTTCAGATTAGGTGCCTAATCATTTTTTTTTTTTTTGTTTTTATCTACAAATTTTATGTTAGACATTAGTTTAGAATATTTTGCTATTTCGTCTCATTACACAGCACAATTTTTTGTTAATATCAACTTCTTCAATGTAGAGACGTTTTGTTCATATCAACTTCTTCAATGTGAAGTATAAAAATATGTGATAAAATTATGATTTTTTACTACCTACTGTACAACTTTTTACTCTATTCTTCTCCTACCTACATAACCTTGCAGAGGTATGTATTTTTATTTTTCATCAAATTGAATAAATTTTGTAGATTTTGTGTATTTTGTTTTTGTCTTTTGTTAACCTTATTTCCTTAAGTTTTATCCAATTTATATGTTTATGGTTTGAGAATCAATCATTAAATATGGTTAGAGGTGATTTTATATTATTTTGTATATTATTTTAAAAAAAAAAATTGTTATGAACTTGCACGTAAGATTTTTCTTTTTATAATTCTTCACTCACAATCTCCCTTATTTTTATTGATATTAAAGTTTTTAGTTAACTACAAAGATAAAGTGGGTTCCAATTTTATTTATCATATATAAATTACATGTTTATGACAATAATACCCATTACAAACCTTTTGGGGGGGGGGGGGGGGGGGGGGGAAGGGGGTCATATAGCCAACACAATGCCATGTGGCTGTCACATTAGTTCCTTTTATTTGCAATATTGAAAATATAGATGTCGGATATTTGATAACATGATTGTACTTTTCATATGATTTGGAATGAGTCTAAATGTTTTCTATGATTAGGAAAAATCATTTTTTTCTCTCCAATTTTTTTTTTTTGTTCAAAACCAATATATATATATATATATATTTCCAAAAGGGCCTTTAAGCTATTTTCGATTTGGTGATTTCCACCATTGGAGTGGTTAAGATTTTTGGCATTGGACTTACACTACTTGGTACTTTTGTTGGAGAAGCCTTTGATGAGTTTAATGTAGACATAGGCTTAAATTACTCCAAGGAAATTTAATGTCTACAAGGTTTAACTAATTTACTGGGAATGGTTTACTTGTTTGTAATCTCAAGTCTTAACCATCTAAAATTTAATTGGATAATAATTACAACAAAAATATTTATTGAGTTTGGGATTTGACAACAGACCCTTCTTGTATTATAATGAATCCTCTAGGTAGCAATACTAAAATGGATGCTTGCTTTAAGCTTTGGGAGGCAATTTTTTTTTTCTTAATTCCTCACTTTTTATGGGAAAACCTCATTCCCCACATAACATCGATCTGGTTTGTTTGTAATCTTAACTGTCATTTTCTTCCCATACATAGAAATGATTTCTATCAATTCAACCATTTAGAGAGATAATTTTCTTCCTTCATTGTAGGTAGAGAGGGCCGATGACTCTATCTGGAAGTGCCATCATGACTAGCAAAATAATCAGACTTGTAGCGCCTCTGCTGTTTCTTTTAGCGATCATGTATTAGTTTCTCTTGTATTTCTTATTTCTTGTGCTTTTTTTCAATATGAGAAGCTTAAGGACTATCATTTTTCCTTTTTGTATGAATAAGAGAATATTATTAAGCCAAGAAGAAATTTTACCATTCAACTGCCCAAAATGCTATTTGGTTACCTCATCCCAATCAAAGGCTAAGGCTACACACTGCCTCAAACACAGCCAAGAAATCAGCTTCCATAACTTCTTAGAGAAGCATTAGAAAAATAAATGATTTCTACACTCCATCTGGTTTTTGCGGAAGCCACAGTAAGCATATCTCCTTTCCACCTTATAGAATAAAAGCATTTCAAGGAACAATGATTTATTAATCCTTGCAGCAATTTTATCCAAAACTAACCTTTGAAGAGATGAGGGGAATGCCAAAATATTTGACATGAAGAGAACATTCTTTGAAGTTTTGAATGCTTATTTTTTCTGTTTGATCTCTCTTGGAACTGAATAAAACCACAATTTTTGATGGATTCATAGTCAGGCCAGAGAGCTCATTGAATTGTTGAAGCACCTGCTGCTTAAATTGTATAGAGTTCTCAAACATAGATGTGAAAAAGTCACTTTGCCACACCTAGGATGAAACATGAACCAATCTAATACGTACACGTGGCTAATTAAGTAACTGACTTCATGCAAAACGACAACACATTAGCAAAAAATCAGAACCAACGACTTGTAGTATAATTCGAACACTTACAAGATTAGTTGTTAACTGACATGTCGTATGAACTCAATCAACTGTACGACATAGTCGTTTATCTTTCTTTCTTTTCTTTTTTTAATCTGTATATCTTTGTATCGGATGCTAGTTTTCCTATGCTAACATGAGTATCAAAAAAAAAAAAAAAACCATGATCTCAAGGGGTAGAACTAGGGGGGTCGAGAGGGGGCATTTGCCCCATTGACTCCTCTAAAACTTTCTTAGCTGTAGGCTATGAGAAAAGTTTGCCCACTTTGATTCATTAACATAGGAAAAAAAACAAAACAACACTCAATAAAAAGAACCAAAAATTGACACAGCCTTTCTCATAAGAAGCAGAAGAACATGGCACTATAACAAAGAGAGCAAGGAGTTACCTGACATATCAAAGTCTTTTTATTTTTTGATCTAGATATAACAAAGTTAACAAGTCAAAAAGAACTTTTAACTTTGGTTTGTCTCACCTTTTCACTTTCTTACTAATATACTGACACAGACTCATAGAACTTTTGCCTTTTATTTTTATTTAATTTATTTAAATGGTAAGAAACACAATAATTTTCACAATAGTTGAGTTAGTAAATTTTTACTTATTACAGTTGAACTAAAATTTTGGCTCTGACCCAATCTTAACCCACATTGCTATAGATCAAACTGTAGCTGGATGTAAAATTTTTCCATTCCCAAATGTGGAATGTGTTTTGTGCATTTTTGTAAACAATGAGAGCTATTTTGCATTTTTAGCTCCTTGCATGGATGGGAATGCTCAATTAGATAGTGTTCAATAAAAATAAAAAGATTTTTCAAACACGGGTTCATCCCAAAAATAGAAAACAAAGATTCACTCTTGGGTTTCAACTTCAACCAATCATTCAAAAAGCGACCGGCAAAAATAATTTCCCTTGATCACAACCATTATACAATCTTTTTTATTTTTATTTTTTAGAAAGAGTTTCAACTTATAGCGTCAATTCCTGATGATAACTCTTTATTATCAAATCAAGACACCAATCAGTTTTTGGTATAGACAATGATTGAACTCCAGATCTCTTATTCAACCATCAGAGATTTTACCAGTTGAGTTAGCTGGAACCCACAACCATTGTACAATCAGCTAGCCAGCTCCATATTAAGAACATTAGTATTGGGTGTGCTAAAACACCTAAAATGCTATTTTAGCATACCAAAGAGCAAAAAATTCCTTCCATTCAAAGAGTGATGCTATTTGTTTTCTTCCCTCTCTCTCCTCTCTTAGACTCTCATTTTTTTTTTCTTCTCTTCTCTCCTCTCTCTAATTGGGTTGTGGTGGTGGGTTGGATTGATCAGATTGTGATAGTGGGTCATTGATCGGGTTGTGGTGAGATTGGGTTGGTGGGTTCCAATCTGATCGTGGGTTGTGGTGGTTATTATTATTATTATTATTATTTTAAAAGTTAGTTAGCTAGTCCAATACTGATGCTCGTAATAATCATCACATAGTCATATTATTTATAAAGTTGACAGGGTCACCGTCTATCGTCTATTACATGGTCTTATTAATTAAAGACAATCAGACTGACCATAATCCCCAAAAGTTTCTTTCGATCATGATTGAATTTAGATGCGTCTCTAGCCATGATCCCCAAGCTTGAATTTAGATGCGTCTCTTCGGACTGACCCAAAGGCAGCACATTTAGAAGTTCCCAAAGTGAATGAAACGAGCTTGTCAAACACGATTCATGAAGGAGAAATGTTGAATTTTATAAAACTTATTCTATACTCATATGAGTATATATCTTATAGCTTCTGTCATGGAAGACATTATTAGCTTCGATACTTGAATGTTGCCCAACTTATTCAGTGTTCACAATTCTCTCCCCTCACTGGTTTATAGCTTATATAGTGGAAGATACACTTGGTTTCTACCCCCGAAACAACGGTGTTGTTTATTATATATAGTAGTTATAAGACTAATACGTATTCCGTGATAAACTAGTACTAAATTCTTTCAAAAACAATGAATATCCTTGTGGAATATTTCATGTGCTTAGACAGGTTGATTAACACTACGCCCTAATCCCAAGCTGAATGATTATAATAAACAACATTCTTTCAAAATTACTCCTTAATTTTGTAGTGGATTAGGTACATATGCACCGCATCGCGCTTGAAAGTTCCCAGAAAGTTTGTTCTTTCTCTACCTTCTTATAAATATGTGCTTTTCTCTAAGTACCTAAGTAGTCGTATTAAAGGCACAACCTGAACAGAGTCGGACCGAATGAGAATATAAAAAATGAAATGAAAGTTGAAGGAATTTATTGAAAAAATTTAGACTATAGGCCAAAGGGGCAAAAAATTGCAAAATCTAGAGAGAACAATTAATAATTTATTTTCTTCAATATATATATATATATATATATTCGTGATGAAAAGTGTGCTTAATGTTCTCCATATCTTTCATCTAGATGGAGCTTGCTTTCGGATATCCTCCTTAGTCCTTGGTATTTGCTAAAGAAAACTTTGTACCTTTTTATTTTACTATTTCTCTTGTTGCAATTACTTTTCAAATATCTTGTGATGATGGCCTGATGACTAGAGCCTTATATTCTTGGCAATGGCAGAGTTAGGATTTAACTTTAGAGGGACAAAATTTATATACACTGATGATGCCAAAAAATTGTCAGTTGAACTCCTCATCGATATAGATGGACGAAGGCGTTGACTTCGTCTAGAGACGAACTTTTTGTTGCTGTTCTTTTCTGCTTTATAGCTTTTGGTGCTGAAAATTGTCAGTTGAACTCCTTGTCAATACAGATGGACAGAAGCATTGGATTCATCCAAAGACGAACCTACAATAAGATAAGAAATAGAGAAATATAGATACACTGGTGTGGTGTTTGCCAAACACCCTCTAATGATTAAGTTAGAATGAAACTCAATTGTAGTATATGGCAAGATAATTCAACTTGGAAATAGTTTTTTTTGGGATGAGAGTTGTGTACCTCTTCACCTTTGGTTTGTGTGGGATTTTATAGCCCTTGTCTTCATTGTCTGAATAAATATCTTCATTTATGAGATATGAAGCCGCTGGTATTAATGGCTGGTTTTTATTTTCTGCCAGTGGCTATTCGTCCGTTGGAGCCCATACGTTACTCCTTGGCTGTTTGGGGCATTGAATGTCTTTTATGGCTTTGTCCGTCATTGATGTCTATATGTTACGCCTTGCATTGAATAGCATTTTTTTTCTGTCGAGAGATAGACGATCTTGATAAATTAACACTCATCAGTAATGAATGTGGAGGCATTATAGACTTCAATGGTCTATTGCTTACTGGTTCGTTCGTTACACTTTTGCTTGTCTTATGTCATTTATGGGGAACTCATCTAATGTATGTTGCAGTCATTCATTATATGGACGTTCTTGGCTAGATGGATGATGCTAAATTTTTCCTCTTTTGCTATATGATGGATAAGGGTGCTTTTTTTCCTCTTTAGTTGCCCCACTATTCTTGCCATCGTCTTTACGGACTCGGTTGGAGAATGAAAGGTGATGAAGTCAAATTCGTCAATCGATAGGTTTATCTAGGAAAAATCCGATGTGAATAAGTCTGAGACTTGCAAGAGAATAACAATGATGTTTCTCTCCTTCTAGTCACCATCGTGGTGCCAGCCAAGGTGCTTTTTTTTTTTTGGATGTGATTTATGTAGATCTTTGACTTCTCTAACCGTTGGAGGCCATCAATGGTCGTTTTAATGGCTCTTATAATGCCTTTGGTGGCTTTATGAGGTGATTGATTATCTTGCCAACGGTCATGTACACCTTTACGTGACTTTATGTTTAGATCGTCCACCAGTAGGCAACTTTGGTCGTCCATCCACTCATAGGCGACTATGTGTTTGGATCGTCTACCCGTAGGCAATTTTGGTCGTTCGTCCACCTATAAGCGACTTTAGTCATTCGTCTACCCATAGGCAACTTTGGTCGTTCGTCCACACATAGGTGACTTTGTGTTTGGACTGTCGACCCATAGGCGACTTTGGTCGTCCATCCACTCGTAGGTGACTTTGTGTTAAACTGTCCATCTGTAGGAAACTTTGGTCATTCGTCCACCCGTAGGTGACTTTGTATTTAGATCGTCCACCCGTAGGTGACTTTTGTTTAGACCATCCACCCGTAGGCGACTTTTGTTTAGACCATCCACCCATAGGCGACTTTGGTCATTCATCCACCCGTGGGTGGCTTTGGACGTTTGTCCACACGTAGGCGACTTTTGTGTTTAGGCCATCCACCCGTAGGCAACTTTGGTTGTTCTGTTCCTTCTACCCAAGCATCAGAAGTGGAGAAAATGTTTTTATTCAAATGGTAAGCTCAACAGAAAGTAAGTTAAATCTCAAATAAGCAAATAACATTATACTATAAGTTGCGTTATAAGGAATGTATGCAAAGGAAATGCAAGCAAAATAAATGTAAACATAGTTGAAGGAGTGAACTACCAATGGTAAAATGTTTGGCATTGTTGAGGACTCTTTTTTTGCCTCACATGGCATTATTTCATTGGCAACCCATGCCATATCAACATATTATTGATTTTTTTTTTTTTTTTTTGTAAATCTCTTTATAGTCCAAAATAAGCTTATATCTCATGGATTGAGTTCACATGGACCACAAGATCCTTACTTCAAGATGCGGATTCATGGTGCACATTTCCTCTTTATCAATTGGGATCATAACCCTATGACATCATCAACATCAACATATGGATTGGGTTCTAACAATGAATCAAAGCTCATGGCTTATATTACCTCTCTTACACTTATGGCAAGTGGCTTCTCCAACAAAAGCTCATATTCACACAAAATGACAACAAAACCCAAGGTATGTTATCTCATCTTCGGCTTATGATCCAAGCTAATGAGTCTCTTTGGGGAAACTTTGGGAGTCGTGGTTTAGAGGGCCAAGAGGTATGTTTAGTAAAGCTCCAGCAGCTTAAAGTTGATAAAAGAAACATGTTGCTTGGCGTGTGTTCTCCAACTCCTTAAACTTTGATGAGTCTATGTGTAGCGGGTAACATATGGTAAGCATATCTTATCACATAGCACTTAAAATGATAAAACTCTCCATTGCTTTTTTCTTAAAACATAATATTCATCATATGACAAATACTCAATATCTCCAGCCATCTAAATTTTGAGAAAATAACTATTCATTCAATCTCTAGTTGTTCCTATACAAATTAAGAAACTTAATTATATTATTCTACATAAATCTTATTACTACTTTAAACTAAAATTCAACTCAAACACATGACCTAATCTGATTGGCTATCTTTAACCTCCAAATATATAGAATATTCATGACATCTTTAATACCCAACTGCTGTCTGCCACAATTAGACCAAATATTCCTCTACCAGCTGCTAGAATAGAGCATTAAATGCTCTTCTTGCTCACCAAGATTAAGTCATAACACAATGATACCTTGACTAAATTTCTAAAACTTCATTAACTATCAACCAATCATTCTATTACTCACTAAAAATGTATTGTAATAGAACCTTGGACTAAAAATACAAACACCCAAAAAAGGAAACATCTCTAGCAGAACACCAGCAGTGTGATCAACACTTGACACCTAGGTGGAAGTGACATCACGAGCTATTTAATGCTAAAATCCCAGTAGCTAGTTGCTATACCCAAAATAGCAAGATACCCTTAAAAGAGATCTTACCATTTTTAGCCAAATCAATGAAATAAATGTTGAATGTCCTTTTCAGCAGTCTGAAATCACCTAGTTGACCTCATTTGCTTCTGCCCCAAGCAACAGTTGCCTTATGACAACTATGATAGCTGTCTTATAATAGCTGTGACAGCTTTTTCTGACAGCTGGGATAGCTTTTTCAGAATAGATGTAATAGCTGACCCAGCAGCCTTGAAATTACTAATTTTCCACATTTGGCTAAAACTAAAACCAACTAAAGTAACCATCTCTTTCTTGCTAAAATACTTTCCTTTTCTGTTGTTCTTTCCCCAACAACTCTTACCCAAAATAGCAAAAACACCTTAAACCTAAACATACCATTTTTGGCCAAATCTTAGGATGGATTTTCTTAAGATTCATTGCTGATTGGAACAGATTTTGACTGAAATTATTTGCTAAATACCCCTTAAACTCAGCTCTAAGTAGAACCCCCTATCAACACCTCAAAGGGGGCACCAATAGAGAAGAAGAACTCTCGCATAAATTTCACTCTCCCTCTAATAATCTTCTTAAACTCTTAATAAAGTCTGAGCTTCTGAGTTTTTAGTTTCGAAATTATTAACTAAACTCTTCAGCCCTTAGCTCATAAATGCCCTTCATAAGCCCTCATACATCCTCCAGCAGAAAATCTCAGCAGCTTTGCTAAACACACTACAATACCATTACTTTCTTATACTCATTTCTCACTCTCCATATTCAGAAAATACATCTATGTTACTGCTCCTATCTCCGAATACCTAAACACATCTCCATACTTTTCTTTTACAAAATCTTTTCTCTTGGAAAGCAATCTCTACAACTTTTCCAGCAGTTGTAATCTCATATTTTTACTATCTTTAACCTCCATATCTCTCATACTTCCATATATCATACATATTACAAATACTACATCCCACAAAACATCTATATCTTTTACCATCTCCACACTTCTCAAGAGATATCAAATACTCATACTAAAAGCCCTTCTCATGGAAGGCATGAACTTCTATTACCAAACCCCTTCTCCTAGAAGGCATAAAGATCTCATATTAAAGCCCTTCTTTTAGAAGGCACAAATACTTAATACAAAAGTCCTTCTCATGGAAGGCAACACTATTCATAGCTTCAAAACAACTAAAAAAACATTGTCAAGGGCAAAACTAATTTAAATGCGTGATAAGAAGGGCAAGCTTAACCAGTCTCTACACACAACTGAACATACTCTCTCTCCATTTAGTTGCACCCATTTTTCCCCTTCAATATTGAAGTTATCATGGCAAACTGTCTCTCCACCGCTGGAGTCATTCTGCCGGAATACTATCAGCTCACGATGCTACACAGCTGGAGCTACAAACCATACAAAGATAAGTGTCTTTGCTTCTATATCTTTAAATTTACATCATTGAGTACATGATTACTTCACATTTAAATATATATTACTTTATTCCAACTACTATTACAACTACTAATCAAAGCTATTATATCAAACACATATTACATATTTATTCAACCATTATCATGATTCTTAGACTTTGGCTTTAATGGTTTTGTAGGCTTAAAAATAAGCCGGTAGCCATTAGACCACATCGCCTAATGTTGAGTTCAGGATGCAACTCCCTAAACATAACCCAGGCCTAGTAAGGTCACCCCTCTAGCAGACAACACGTGGCCGAGCACCAAAAAAGGCCGTTGAACAGGCATTCCAAGGGTAAGGTAGCTTCTACCTGTCAAATGTCTCTTGTCGAGTGGTTGTCATCCAAAGTGACATATTCCTGTTCCTCCATCGGTTCTACCATATATCTTTGGTCTTCAATGGGTGCTCTAAGTCGCTCTTCCACTCTGCCATTAATCTTGCAATGCCTCATGTGATCATTCTTATCTCTCCAAGGGTTGCTCTAGGCTGCTCTTCTGCTTTACCTAATTTATTTGGTCCTTGCAGAGGTTGTATCCCAAGTCCACCTTTGAAAATTGCTACAACTTCCCCTTTCTAATAAGGGCTTTGATTTGACTTTTCAACTCGTAGCATTCGGAGGTTTCATGTCCGTGGTCACGTTGGAAGCGGAAAAAGTTTTCCTTGGATCGCTTGTCTAGGTCTCCTTTTAGCATTTCTGGCCAATTAAGTGTGGAGTCATCCCTGATCTGCATCAATACTTGATCCAGTGGAGTATACAGTGGGGTGAAGTTAATGATTCGCCTGGATGGAGGCCTTGCCTTCATGAATATAGATTGAATTAGTATAGGGATTCTATTCCCTAAAGTTGTATATATAAACAAAGCTCTATAACAAATTTTTTTCGTTGAAAAAAGGAAAGTAATAGAGACTTTGTGGATGTGGGCTTTTATGGCCAAACCACATTAAAATTGTTGTCTTCTTTCTTTTGTTTGCTTTCATTTTTACAAAGTAGTGTTACATCTTGGAGCCTCAGATAGCACCAGGAGCTAGCCAACAACGCTTCTAGTTTGACAATGATTAGTTCCTTTGTCATTGCAAATTATTAGCACTAAATCATATGTTTGTCACCCACAATTTGATGATTATGAACAAAAAAGAGCGATGTGTTCTGGCAAGATCAAACCATCAAGGTTATTAAGAAGCATCCAATAGTTGCTTATAGATCTTGTAATGAGAGCCTTTTTATGTTTAAAGAGATCCTTTTTCTTTTTTGGCTTTCCAGATAATATCTTTTGAAGTATACTTAAATAAAAAGGGAGAGTCCATTTCACATTATATTTTATGAATTTAACAGTATACACATTATAATGTTATTTTAAAATTTGAATAAAGCAACATTAGATGTATATTTAAATTTCTAATAATTAATTTTAGAGATTAATTTCTATAAAGATATAGTGTAAAACTCATGTTTTACCCCTCCAATCTCAACATATCACATCATCTTATCATATATTTAAGAATAAGTACAATCACACCCAATCAATTCTAATACCCATATATAAATCCAACCAAATTAGGAGTTATTGAGATATTATTAGGTGTTGTAGAATGTATTGAATTTTAAATAAAATACTGATCTGGCAATCTCTTATTGGATGTTGTAAAACATGGATTTTACACTCCATCTTTACCAAATTGGACTCTTAATTTTAATGAAGAAATTGATCATTTTCCAATTCAAGAAAAAAACCAATGAATGGTCAACTGTGAATTAGAACGAAGTGGACGGAAGTGGACTGAAGTGAACCAAAATTGGAATGAATTGAACCAAAGCGGACCGAAATTTACCGAAAATGAAGGAACTTGTCTGTGAAACTTGAATGCCAAATAGCATTGACTGAATTAGTTGAACACTCCTAGCGACAACATTTAAGCTGACCAATTTAATTTATCCAGCAACAAAATTTGAAGAGATGAGGGGAAGGCCAGAGTATTTGAGATTAAGAGAACACTCTTTAAGTATTAAGATATTCTGCTAAAACAAAATTACACTTAAAAGTTAAAATACATTAAAATCAGTTGAAATCGGGTCTCCAAAATACTATTTTAAAAAAGAAGCCAAGTTTCCAAATAATTTCAGGGCAATGCCAATTTAAGTAAATAAATAATATTAAAAGTATTATTTTACAAATCTAACCAAAATCGTAGGGTGATTTTTATGCACATAGCTCTTGAATGTAGATTGATCGTGTCTATTTGGACTAAACCAAAGGCAGCACTTCTAGCAACTCCCAAAGCGAATGAAAAGGGCTTGTCAGACACGATTCTTGAAGCAGAAATGTTGAATTTTATCAAACTTATTCTATACTCACATAAGAGTATATGCCATATCTTTCTTATAGCTTCTATAATGGAAGACATTATTAGCTTCGATACTTGAATGTTGCCCAACTTATTCAGTGCTCACAATTCTGTCCCCTCACTAGTTTACAACTTTTATAGTGGAAGATACATTTAGTTTCTACCCCCAAAACAATGGTGTTGTTTATATTATTATGTATATATGCCATATCTTTCTTATAGCTTCTATAATGGAAGTCATTATTAGTTTCGATACTTGAATGTTGCCCAACTTATTCAATGCTCACAATTCTGTCCCCTTACTGGTTTATAACTTTTATAGTGGAAGATACATTTAGTTTCTACCCCCAAAACAATGGTGTTGTTTATATTATTATGCACCTGCTTGTAACATATATATTATGAATGGATACATTTAAAAATATACAATAAGATGCATAATATAATTCCTATATATATATATATATATATAATTTAAATACTATTGATAGTCATTTGTATATTTTGTTAACTCTTTGAAAATTTTTCTAAGGATATTATTAGGTATAAAATGTAAATTGTCCATGTTTAAAAAAAAAAAAATTATTGTGAAGCAGTTTTTTCTTTTTTATGATTCATTTATTCACTACAACAAAATGTATTTTCAGTGATGAAAAAATTTGTCACTAAAAGTCCAGTTTTTCTTCACTAAGGACCTTTAGTGACGAAATTGGACTTTTAGTGACGAAACTCATTTCGTCATTGAAACCCCATCACTAAAAGTGCTGGTGACGAAAAATTTCGTCACTAAAAGTCCGATTTGATTTTTTTTATATAAAATTTTAGCGAAGAAAACGTTTCGTTACTAAATGTTTTCCTCACTAAAAACATCATTCAGTGACAAAAATATTTCGTCAGTAAAACTATGTTCAGGTACATATAGTGATGAAAAAATTCATCACTAAAACTATTTTTAAGAAAATCCAAGCACATATAGTGACGAAAATTTTCATCACTAAAACCATTTCTTACAAAATTTTGCTACATTTAGAGACGAAATATTTTGTCACTAAAACAATTTTTTGTTGCTATATTTGTGATGAAAAAATTCGTTGCTAAAACTTATTTTCTATTTTTATTTTTTTCATGGCTTTGATATTAATCTGTAACCTGTCATTACATTATTAAAACCTCACATTTGAATAACACATTTATTTCAACAACACATTTATAAAAAAAGATCCGTACATTCCACAAGTAAAAAATAAAACAAGTATCCAATTCAAACTCATTCCATACAATAATTGTTTGCAATTATCCATACAAACCAAAAAGTGTTTTAACTTGAAGTTGAACCACCCCATAGGTAAGAGCATCATCATAACCCTTACTCCTCAAAAAGTTAAGAATATTCTTTTGGACCTCTTCTTGCTTAGCTTGTGCCTCTTGGTCCCTAACTTAGCTTTGTCAACAATTCTAGCATCATATCAAGTCCCATATTACTCAAGTTGGTCATTACTTTTACATTCAACATCTCAATAACAAACTTCAAGATACTGTTGAAAGTTCAAAATGGGTATGAAACACTCTTGAACGTTTAGACCCCCAGAAACAAAAATACCAATTCAAGCTTTCTATCAAACAATTAATGTGCGGAATATGATAACAAACTTAATGGAATTGATAAAGCAATCTATGTCAAATATAAATACATCCACAACAGTAAATATAAGGCAAAGATAAAGGAAAGAGGGATGTAAACACACGGACAACACACGATGTGTTATCGAAGAGGACACTGAAGTCCTCGGCGTAAAACCCCTCTGCCGCCCTCCAAGCGGTCAAATAATCCACTAAAGAATGTAGTTGGGATACATGAACAACAGAAGACCCTCCAAGCCTAATCTACCCAAGTACCTAAGCCCTCCAAGCTTCTTGCTCCAACGAGGTTACGCCGAACCTATTTCTTCTTTAGCTTCCCGGATTCCGCTACTTGACCATAGCATCAACCAATGTATATTGGTTCCTTTCCAAACTGCTTCCCAAAGCACCAAATGGACCTTCTCACAGACGTGGTTGTGGTGAGATAAGGGTTTGGTAAATGACCTCTCAAGGGTATGACAATGGAGAGAAAGAGAGTAGAGGAATTTGTAGAGTTTCTTTAGATGAAGATTGGGGATAAATCAATCTTGTTTTTCTCTAGGGTTTTCTCTCACAAAATTCTCTCTAGAAGCTCTCTCAATATGATGGGTATAAGGGTGTATATATAGTAGGGTGAGAAGGGAATGCAAAACGTCAGTTTTTGCCAAATAGGGCAAGTTGGCGACTTGATCTCGCGGCTTGGCCAAGTTGCGAAATCAAGTCGCGACGTAATGGCCTGGCTAGACTGGAACTTTTGTCCTGTAGCGTGACAGCTGGCGCGACCCTTCAGCTTCCCAATATACCTCTCACGTGCTTGCCTTTTGCGGCTTGCCAGTCGCGAACCACCCACGAGTCCTAGCCGCGAGACTTTGTTTTTCTTGCACACTTTTGAGCTTTTCTTCACATCTTCTCACACACTACCCTTACAATTTTCCTACCTAAATACAGGGTTTCTAAGTGCTAAATTACAAGCAAATTGGTCACGAAATAAAGCCAATTAAATGGTTGATTAAATTCAACTTTACAATCTCCCCCTTTGGCTATTCCATGACAAAACCCTACAACAGACTTTAGACTTAAACATGAGTTGGGAACAATTGGAAAACTCACTCACACCTAACTCTAGATTCTGTAAAGCTCTTGAACATATGAATAAGTAACTCCTGAAACACAATAACATAGCAATGTCGTTGTAAGCAGAAAACTTAATATGTATATGGAGCAAAATAAGCATGATCAAGCAAAAATGAACACAAGCACAAAAGCAGTAATTCATGGCAAGATCAATACCAGTAGTCACTAAGCAAAAGTGATTACTATGTTCATTCACACAAGGAATGAACATCCGGACATGCAAAAATGATAAACTCAATTGAAGAGTATCATTTGCAAGTCCAACACTCAACCAATGCATACAAACATATATGCATCTAGGACCAATCCTACAAGGGCACAAGAGTGTTGTACTTAAGGTAATGCAAAGCATTAACAAGTACCCAAACACAAAGCACAAAGGTTGCATATGCAAAGTTTTTGCAAATACATGGCACAAACCATACAAGCCTACAATCAGTGCAAAAGAACAAGAAACAACCCTCAAAGCTTACAAAAGCATCAATGGGTACAAACCACAAACAAACAATACTTAAAGCTGAAAATCTTCATACTATATAAGTGTTGAAGGAAACAATTACTACCACAGAATTTTAAGTTATCAAGGTTTTATATACAAAAAGAAACAAAAAAATGTTGAAGAAATCTCCCCCTCAAGAGCAGCCCCCAAAGATTCTCCCCCTTTTTGACCGGAATGGCCAAAGGGTCACTGTTTCAGTTTTGTGAAGATACCATCAACTTGAGCTGCTACCACATCAATCTGGTCCTGCATGGCAACCAATCTCTCCGACTGCTCTTTCTGCCCATCTCTGAGGGTCTTTTCCATTTCCGTAAGATGATTGTGGAGATTATCAAAGAGCATTTGCACCTTGTCATGCTGAGGGGCAGATTGTGGTTGAGTAGTGCCCGGTTGCTCAGAAGTAGAAGAAGTAGTAGAAAATGGATGAGCACTCTTTGGAGCTTTAGATGAGTGGCTCTTGCTAGCCTGTAGAGTGAACATGGAGATTGGTCGAGGACGAGTAATCACATTCCCAACCAAGGGAGGAGTAACACCTTCACATAAAACGAAGTTCATAATAAGACTACAGAATGGAAGGCACCCTCGTGCTACTGTTCTGGTTGCTGTCTTTCTTATGATGTGATAAATATGAGTACAGATGTCAATGGTGGTGCCAATGATGAGATCACAAAGAAATTGAGCCCTTCCAAGATTTATATATACCGTATTGGTCAACGGGTAGAGATTTGAAAACATAATTAGCTTCAATGTAGTCAACTCAGGTGAAAACTTGGAAGTACTAATTAATGTCCCTGTGCTGGAAATGTCATGGTCAGGACCAAGAATTTGAAGAATGTCTTGAATCTCTAGAGTACGATTATCATACAGCGTAAGGTCAGCATCCGTAGGACGTGTGATTTTGAGAAGTTCAGCTATAGTGTCTGGATTAATAATGAACTCTGTTCCTCTTACCAGACAGTGTAGTTCAGTCTCAAGATCAACTGTGTTGGCGAGACATTCCTTCACAAGTTCAATCATCGGATCAACAAAATTTTCGAATAGAGCTACCCAATCTTTGGTCTCGAAGATCCGAGGGACAAAGGTTGTGTCCAAAGAGTCAAATCTGACCTCTCGTTCCACTATAGGAGTTCCCCGGTCAAAGATGTTGAAGTAGGAATCTTGGTGTTGAGGAGACCTGAATAATTCATTATTGAGTTCAGTGGATGGCTGTGCGGAGGACCGTGTTCTTTTTGCAACAGGCACAGTTTCTTCTTCTGTCATCACCTCTTTTTCTTTCGAGGATTGTCAAGACATCTGTAAGATAGCAAACACATAGAAAAGTACCAAATGCAATATCACAGGGAATCAACAATAGCTTGATTAGATTCAGTTAAGAATGTAAGAAAATTTCACTTTACTCACAAACACAAGAATCAAATCAACAACAAGATACCAGATGGTTAAAATGAACCTCACTCCACAGTTAAGCACAAGAACTATGAAAACCACAAAACCATAGACAAATGACTCACGGCCACATACAGAGAGTACCACATAGATCTCAAACCCATATGTTTAAAGAGAATGAGGAACTCTATCAAATGAACAATGCTCAGACTAGAGACACACATGCTGAAGTACAACCAAGTTATAAAATAAACTTAGCAACAAAGGAAGATAACCTCAAACAGACATAATCACCAATAAATGCAAACCCAATTAAAAAAAAAAAATTGCATAGCACATGTGCCAGGTTCAACACAAGAAGGTAATGGAAAACATAGTAAGAATGAAATGAGGGAAAGAAAACCCATACCTTAGTCTTGGAGATTTAAGCAAAAATGATGCAGAGATGAGAGATTTTTCAGTTAGAAACGACCTGTTTGAAAGAGAGATTGAAGAGGATAATGAACAGTCACTGAAAATCGAGGGAAAACTGAAAATCAATTTTAAAAATTGTCTTCAAAAACTCAAAACACGCGTTTTTCGCGACTTGTCCAAGTCGCTAGTAGGTCGCCAGATCAAGCCGCGAAACACTGTGTAGGAAAGATTCTTGGAAAAATCTTTTATGTGTTTTTCGCGACTGGAAGGTTTAGCCGCAAAGGAGTCGCGAGCTGAGCCGCAAAAATCTCTGAGTAAACCTCGCGATTGTACCTTCCACCCACAAACATGCTGCCAAAATGAGCCGCGAAAGGAGCAAAAAACAAATTTTTCAAAATTTTTCTAAGTCTTTTTCGCGACTAGAGTACTAACTCGCCAGTAAGTCACGAAAATCTCTGACTGAGCTCGCGACTAGGGCTTGCGACTGTGCTGACCCGTGACTTAGTCGCCAAAACAGGGCAACACTGTTTTTGAGAAAATTTCACAATTTTGTAAAAGCAAAGTACTTTCCAAAAACAAAACAAAACACTCAAAAATATTTTTGTATTTAACCCACAAAGATTGAGCAGGTGAAAACACATTTAAACAAGTACAATCACACAAATGAATATGGCATTCGTTGAACATAGACTTGTGTGATGTGTGTGGATATAAAAAATGAGATAGTTCTTAGTCCAATGTGAAGCTTCAATGATCAATTCAATCAAGGCATACACAACTAGCACTAGATTATGTGACCTATCTCAATTATAGAAGCATGCATATATGACCTCCCACAAGAATTTGATAACAATTCTTTGAAGCTTTTCATTTGGCACCATATACACATATCATTTGCCAATTTTGAGCAAAGAAACTCTCATTGAGAGATAGATGCCTGAAATTTTTGATATTTCAATTAATGAGTTAGCCTTGGGCTTTTTGGGCATCTTTCATTACATTTTATTTTGATCGCTTTCCTTTTTTCCTTGTCAAATACTAGTATGTGCGACAGGCTTTTATAGCTCTATATCTCTTTTCATTTTGAGATTTACATTTAGAGAGCTCTTTAAAAGCATAAAAATAAAGAGTGGGAAGATATATAGGCATGAGTCTATGCATGTCTCAAGATCAACAAAATCATTCACTAATCATTCATGACAAGGTTGAAGATCTATTTACAACAATCACATAGATTTCAGAATTTCTTCCACACTGATATGAGTGCATGAGAGACAAGCTATGCTCGTTAAATGCACAAAGCCATTGGTACAAAGGTACAAGGCTAAACAAGCTTTGAGACAAAACTCAACAAAGTGATCAAACTTTTTGGATTTTCAACTTTTTATGTGTTTTTGGATTTTTGACACAAAAGCAGTAGAAGAATGATCAAAAACAAGAAAATGAGAAAATATTTTGAACATAATCAAACCACAAAGTAAACATATACTCAAAACACAACGCAAATAACCAATCATATCTACAAAGCATAGGAAGAATTGATGTATGGACATGTTATAATGCTTATACATGAGTACCCTTTGTCACCCACACGTCACGTGTATTTGGGGTGATATCCTTGATGGATCGGGTACGAGAGTTAGGACTTTCAAACCTCCTGTTGAAGCTCTCCAAGCAAGTGGTGAAGGCGCCAATCATTTTCATCACGTCCGTCATTTCGGAATCTCGGTTTTGACTTCTTGATTGCTTACCACCCCAGGCCCTCAAGTCATTTCTTCTTCCTCGAGACCAAGGTACACTCGCACTGTTGTTTGCTCTTAGCTTTTGACAGTTTGGTCTAGTGTGTCCTTGCAATCCACAATAGTGACAAATATAGTTTGTTCTAGGACCCTGCTGCTGTCTTGGGAGAGATCTTCCTCTAGCTCCAAATCTGACTTCAGATTGGTTTCGGGACTTGTTAAACATCCGTTGATTAGCCACATTCATTTTCTTTTTAGCCTCAACTATCTCTGAAGTAGACTTATCAATAGTCGTCTCTTTGTTTTTCACAAACTTTACTTCCTTTGTGACTTTGGCTGATGAGCTGCTCCCTCCGGTATATCCCAACCCGGACTTGTCTGAGGCATGTCTTTGAGATGAAATAACATCATCTAGCTTCCTGGAGGAGACTCTATCTACCTTGGCATGAGCTTGCACTATCTCTTGCTCGAGAAACCTCACCTTCGTGTACACTTCGTGTACGCTTTTGAAATCTTCCTCAGCTCTCTTCATTTTCTTCACGGCTGCCTTTGCCACCTTTGTATACTCTCCTGATTTCTCAAGAAGTATTGCGTAATTCTTTTTAAGGCTGGATGCGTCTTCTTCTTCTTCTTCACCTTCTGATTCTTCAACAGTCCCAATGGACTCCTCATCAGAACATTCACCCAGCTCATTCACAAGAGTACTCAAATCATCTAAAGATCCCACATGTGCAATGGTCATGAATGCTGAGTAATTTCCCTTTCCGTCACAGCTTTCTTCAGAGTCAGATTTTGATGAGTCTGAGTCACTCAGAGTAGTGGCATAAACCTTTCCTTTTGTCTTCAAATAGTTTGGACATTCCTTTTTGAAGTGTCCATGTCCGTTACACTCAAAGCACACAATGTCCGAAGGAGATTGAGACTCCTTTCCTTCTTTCCTCGTAAACTCTTTCTTATCACCTCTTGAAGATGAGAATTTCCCTCTATTAAATGGTTTCCCACTGCCCTTCATCTTCAGAAATTTTCGGAAGTTCTTTACAAGATATGCCACTTCCTTTTCCACTCCATCTTCTTCGGAGGGATCATTCACTCTTTCGGTGATAGTTTTGAGAGCAAATGATTTACTCATCTTGTGTGACGGCAGTCCCAGTTCATATGTTTGGAGAGACCTAATCAGCTCTTAAATTTTGATCTCATCCAAGTCTTTGCTCCCCTCTATGGCTATGACTTTTGCTCTAAAACATTCAGGCAAGGACCTCAAGATTTTTCTCACCACCTTGGTGTCTTCAATCTTCTCACCAAGATTGAGTTTAGCAATGAAAATTTCGTTGAGCTTCCCATAGAATGAATCAAACGATTCATCTTCACCCATCTTGAGCTCTTCAACTTTAGTGGTAAGCATTTGAAGCTTTGTGTCCTTCACCTTCTTAGTCCCCTTATAAGTTGTCTCCAAAATTTCCCAAGCTTCCTTGGCCACAGTCATGTGAGATATCCTGTGGAATTCATCAGGAGACATAGCACAGAAAATAGCATTTAAAGCTTTACTATTAGCATTGGCTGCTGCAAGAGAAGCCTTATCCCAATTGGCCTTAGGAGCCTCTGGTTTAGTCCAACCTATCTCAACTGCATCCCAAACGGTATCTTCTATAGAGCATAAAAATGCTCTCATTCTGACTTTCCAAAAAGCATAATTATTACCATCAAAAAATAGTGGAACAGTGAGAGATTGAGACCTATCCATCTCAACAAGGGGTCAGGGATCACACTTAGGTATTAACACCGCAACAAGTGTACCTGCTCTGATACCAATTGAAAGTTCAAAATGGGTATGAAACACCCTTGAACGTTTAGACCCCTAGAAACAAAAATACCAATTCAAGCTTTCTATCAAACAATTAATGTGTGGAATATGATAACAAGCTTAATGAAATTGATAAAGCAATCTATGCCAAATATAAACACATCCACAACAATAAATATAAGGCAAAGATAAAGGAAAGAGAGATGCAAACACACGGACAACACACCATGTGTTATCGAAGAGGAAACCGAAGTCCTCGGCGTAAAATCTCTCCGCCGCCCTCCAAACGGTCAAATAATCCACTAAAAAATGTAGTTGTGATACATGAACAGCAGAAGACCCTCCAAGCCTAATCTACCAAGTACCTAAGCCCTCCAAGCTTCTTGCTCCAATGAGGTTACGCCGAACCTATTTCTTCTTTAGCTTCCCGGATTCCGCTACTTGACTATAGCATCAACCAATGTATATTGGTTCCTTTCCAAACTGCTTCCCAAAGCACCAAATGGCCCTTCTCACAAACGTGGGTGTGGTGAAATAAGGGTTTAGTAAATGACATCTCAAGGGTATAACAATGGAGAGGAAGAGAGTAGAGGAATTTGTAGAGTTTCTTTAGATGAAGATTGGGGATGAATAAATCTTGTTTTTCTCTAGGGTTTTCTCTCACAAAATTCTCTCTGGAAGCTCTCTCAATATGATGGGTATAAGGGTGTATATATAGTAGGGTGAGAAGGGAATGCAAAACGTCAGTTTTTGCCAAACAAGGCAAGTTGGCGACTTGATCTTACGGCTTGGCCAAGTCGCGAAATCAAGTCACGACGTAACGGCCTGGCCAGACTGGAACTTTTGTCCTGTAGCATGACAGCTGGAGCGACCCTTCAGTTTCCCAGTGTGCCTCTCACGTGCCTGCCTTTCGCGGCTTGCCAGTCGCGAACCACCCGCGAGTCCTAGCCGCGAGACTCTGTTTTTCTTGCACACTCTTGAGCTTTTCTTCACATCTTCTCACACACTACTCTTACAATTTTCCTACCTAAATACATGGTTTCTAAGTGCTAAATTACAAGCAAATTGGTCATAGAATAAAGCCAATTAAATGGTTGATTAAATTCAACCTTACAACTGTAATTAGTGCAACCTAGATACAACTCACGGTTTGCATCTTCCTCAAGTTTGTCAAAATGACGCACCTCCTCATCTTCGGTTGCATTTCTTGGTTCCCCTCTAATTCGGTCACCTACCAAAGCATCGATACCATCCATATGATCACCATCCAACATTTCATTATCATGAATGTTCTCGTTCAATACACGAGGTTCTCCATGATTATACCAATTAATGTAAGATTGCATAATCCCACGATGAAGCAAGTGGATACGCACAGTTTGAGGAGATTGTCGATAGCAATTCACACAATGAATATGTGGGCACAGAATATTACCACTCGAGTCCACAATTGCTCTTGCAAAATTAATAAATGCATTGACCCCTTCAATATATGGATGGCTTAATCTACCATCGGGTGTCTTATCCATTGGCATCCAACTTTTATCCATGTTTGACTACAATTACAAGATCAATGCTACTTTAGTAAAATAAGGACAACTCATGCATAATATATTCTAACATCTAAGTCTATAAGCTACTTAGATAAAGTTCTATCTCATTCATAAATGCACAAGTCTATATTAATACTTAAACAAATATACATTGCACACACAAATATACATTCCCAATATGAATTTAAACCACCTTATAACACCAAGCAAGCCACCTGCTTGCTTCAACACAACAATCCACCACAAACCCAATCACAAACATCACAAGTACAATGCTTACAAGTATTGAAATCAAATAAAGGAACACAATTGCTACTAATTAACAAGTTTCATTAACATTTGCAAGAAATGAAAAACACTCCCAATATGAATTTAACCCACCTTATAACACAACAACTCACCACAAAACCAATTTACAACATCACAAGTATAAAGTTTTACAAGTATTTAAATCAAATAAAATACCATTCATCACATTTAATTAACAATACTCATTAACATTTGCAAGAAATGAAAAATACTCCCAATATTAGCTTAACCCACCTTATAACACCATGCAAGCCACCTGCTTGCTCCAACACAACATACCACCACAAAACCAATTACCAATATCACAAATATAAAATTTTACAAGTATCAAAATGAAATAAAATATTATTCATCACATCTAATCAACAATACTCATTAACATTTGCAAGAAATGAAAAAATACTGAAGGGTCACCGGTTGGATGGGAGGCGAAGGGTCACGAACTGAAGCGTCACCGAAAGCATTGCTAATTGTAGAGGATGAAGCATTGTCAATCGAACAAAGGATGAAGTGTCGCCAAATGGACAGAGGATGAAGCGTCACCAACTGCAGAAGGATGAAGCGTCGCCAGCGAGCTGAAGCGTCACCAACGGCGAGCTGAAGCGTTGTGATGGCAAGTTGAAGCGCCGTGAACAACGATCTAAATTGTCACAATGGCAAGCTAAAGTGCTGCGACGGCGAGCTAGAAAATTGCGACGGCGATCTAGGCTTCTGAAGCACTGCGAACGACCATCTAAAGCACTGCAACGGTCTGGGCTTCTAAATCGTCTGAGGTACATGTGAAGGAAAGAGATAAATATGTGAGGGAAAGAGAGAATAAAGTGGGAAAAGTGAAAAAGAAAAAGGGGGTTGAGTGTTTTTAGTGTTATACTTTTACTGATGACTTGTGTGTCGTCACTATAGGGTACCTTTAGCCACGAAAATTAGAATTTGCCACTAATACTCCTATCTAATTTTATGTTCCTATTTTTAGTGACGACTTATTTTCGTCACTATTTGTCACATTCAGTGATAAAATTAGTTTCGTCACTAATAGTGTTCTTAGCAACACCTTTAGTGACGAAAGTTTTCGTTGCGAAAAACTTAAAATTTTAGCAACGAAATAATTCGTCACTTTAGATGAATTTAGTTTGGCACCTATATTTTTGTTTGGCGCCTTTAGTTCAACACAACATATAGTGACGAAATTTAATTTTTGTCACTAAAAGTTACTAATTTTTTTTATAAATAGTGACGAAATATAAATTTCGTCACTATATGGTACCTTTTTGTGACGAAAAAAATTTCCTCACTAAAATTTGTCACTGAAAATACATTTTGTTGTAGTGTTAGAGCAACTACTGTCATAGAAGTGGGTAGTAGGGCAACTACTGTGTCATAAAAGTGGGTATTGAAGCAACTATTGTGTCATAAAACATTTACCTATAAGTTGAAGTCTTTCTTGGTGTATTCTAGGATTGAGGAACTTTTCTCTAATCAAATGTAGCCAGTAGCTGAGCTACAACATCACTAATGTTCATCCTCTTCCTTGGGAGTTCCATAGAACAAGAAACACCAATATCAAATATCAAAATCAAGCACTCTAGAATTTTGGGACTTCCAATTCGATTTTGATTGTGAGTATCATTTGTCCTTGTTTCCATATCTTCTTTTGTGAAATGAAGAGTAGGATCCATAATGTTAGTGACTCGTTCTAGCAAAACTCCTTTTACAAAATCATGAAGGTTCAAGTTATCTTTGAACATATTACTTGTGGGTCTCTTCCATGTGAATATCTCCAACAATAATATACCATAACTATAGATATCACCATTGGTTGACACCTCGTTTCCAGTACCATATTATGCAATTACATACAACATTTATAATGTGATTGATCTAGCTTCATATTAAATGTTAAGAATATAAAGTGAGAGAGGGAGAGATTGAATAGTTTGTATATTGATGTATATTTGTGTGTATAACATTGTACAATTAAGAGCTTTATATAAACAAAGTATGTGTGAAGTACAAATAATATGAGTATACTATAAGTACAGTATACTGGGCTAAACCCAATGGGCTAGACTAGACTAAGCTTTATACTAACATTAAAAAAGGGGAAAAACATAATCTCACAAATTGCAAAGGAGCTCTTTAGTGGCATATAAAAAGAAAATGGTTATGCAAAGCGGAAAGTTTTTTCAAGAAATGCTCTATCTTCTACAAGAGATTCTTTTTTGAGTTATATTTCATCCTTGAAAATACATTAAGAAATATTGTCAATAGATCAAAATTTAAAGTTTAGAAATGGTAAAGTTATTTACCTGGAGGAGCATAATCAATTGTCCCTTTTAATCCGATAGAGCTTGATTGATTAATGAAATAGTCTTGTATAGGACATTCTTATTTGAGTTATATTTCATCCATGAAAGTATATTAAGAAATATTGTGAAAAAATATAAATTAAAGTAAAGAAATGGTAAAGTTATTTTACCTAGAGGAGCATAACCAATTGTTCCTCTTAATCTGATAAAGCTTGATTGATTAGTGAAACAGTCTTAGGTGGCCTCAAGAAGGAACCTTGCGAAGCCAAAGTCCCCCACATTTCTGATCATTTCATCATCGAGAAGAACATTGCTAGGCTTGAGGTCGCAATGAACAATTGTTGTATGACAATGATGATGAAGATACTCTAATGCATTTGCAATATCAATGGCAATATTTAGTCTTTGAAGAAAATTTAAATACCTTTTTTCCAAAGGAGCTTCATTTGTTCTTGCAATTGGATGCAACCACTCATCTAGGTTGCCATTACTCATATACTCATATACCAATGCTTTGAAATCATGACCATGATAGTCAACACCTGAACATCCTGTGAGTACTTTTACAAGATTTCGATGTCTGATATTTTGCAAAGCATCACATTTAGCAATGAAACTCTTGGAAGCTTCATGGTGCAAAAGGTTGAGCACCTTGACAACAACTATATGTCTATCCTGATCAAGAATCCCTCTATACACAAATCCAAAACTTCCCACACCAATTAAATTAGTGGAGGAGAATACATTTTATATCTTTTAGGAGACTTTAGTAAGATACATTCAAAAGTAAATTTTGTGAATTATTTAAAATGCTTTCCCTCCTCTTTCTTTTAAAAAAGAAGAGAAGTAGAAATGAAATCACCAAAGTTACTCCAAAAAGCCCAAAAAGTATAGAGATTATTAGCTTCAATAAATGAAAGTATTCGTGTTATTAGAATTTTCAAAATTCTAACAACACGAATAATTCCAAAACTATAACCACACCCAGAGCAGTTTATTCGGGCTTAAAACTAGACCCAAGTATTGTTTGGGTCCAAAATTTCATAATTTAAAATGAATGAAATTGATGGGTCAAACTTGAGTTTCACTTTCAGGTAATAGCATAGTAGTAATGATAGTTCTTTTGGGCTATAAACTAGATCCAAATGTTCTTTAAAAATCATGACTTGGGGGGACATTGCTGACCATTCCTTGGTTCTTTTCTTGAATTATCAATTTCTTCGTTAAGATTAAATATTAGAAATTTAAATATGTATCTAGTGTTGCATTATTTAAAATTTAAAATAATGTTATTTTGTGTATATGGTTAAATTCATAAAATAAAATTTAATTAATTATGAAATCAGCTCTGTTTATTTATTTCAAGTAAACTTCAAAGATATTACCTGAAAAAAATATTTTAAAAAAATCTTGTTACGCATAAAATACTCTCATTACAAATTCTACAAGCAGCTATTGAGTGTTTTGTAATAACATTAATGGTATGATCTTGCACGTACATATCCCTTTTTCTTGTACGGAATCATCAAATTATGGGTGTCAAACATCTAAATAGTGCTAATAATTTGATGACAAATTATCCAATTTGGGTGTTAGAGCAACAAGTACTGTGTAATAAACAATTTACCTATAAGTCGAAGTCTTTCTCGGCGTATTCTAGTTCTGAGGAGCTTTTCTCTAATCAAATGCAACTGAGCTACAACATCACTAATGTTCATCCTTTCTCTTGGAGATTCTATAGAATAAGAAACTCCAATTCCAAATATCAAAATCAAGTACTCTAGAATTTCGAGACTTACAATTTGATTTTGAATGTGAGTATCATTTGTCCTTGTTTCCATATCTTCTTTTTCCCAAAGTATAATAGAATCTATAATGTTAATGACTTGTTCGGGCAATGCTCCTTTAACAAAATCATGAAGGTTCAAGTTGTCTTTGAAAATGTTATTAGTAGGTCTTTTTCCTGTGAACATCTCCAATAATAGTATGCCATAACTGTAGACATTACCATAAGTTGACACCTCATTTCCCACACTGTATTTTGCAATTGCACAGAATATTTACAATGTGATTGATCTTGTTTCATATAAAAAAATTATAACAGCACTACTTTGAAACAGCTCTTTAGTGGCATATAAAAGGAAAAAAAATTATGACAGGTGAAAATTTCTTTCAGGACATGCTCCATCTTCTAAAAGGCTTCCTTAAGCAATTTCATGCTAGAAAGTACCTCAAGAAATATTAAGAAAGAAAAGAATTTAATATTCAAGAATAGAAAAGATACTCAACTGGAGGAGCATAACCAATTGTTCCTCATAATCCAATAGAGCTTGATTGATTAGCATGACACTCTTGGGCAACCTCAAGAAGGAACCTTGCCAAGCCAAAGTCCCCCACGTGTCTAATCATTTCATCATTGAGAAGAACATTGCTAGGCTTGAGGTCGCAATGAACAATTGGTGTATGGCAATGATGATGAAGATATTCCAATGCATTTGCAACATCAATGGCAATACTAAGTCTTTGATGAAGATTCAAATTCTTTTGTTCCATAGGAGACTCATTTGTTCTTGCAATTGGATGCAGCCACTCATCTAGGTTGCCATTACTCATGAACTCATATACCAATGCTTTGAAATCATAACCTTGACTGTCAACACTTGAACATGTTGTGAGTACCTTCACAAGATCTCAGTGTCTAATATTTTGTAAAGCCTCACATTCAGCAACAAAACTCTTTGAAGCTCCATGGTGCAAAAGATTGAGCACCTTGACAGCAACTATACGTCTATCTTGATCAAGAATTCCTCTATACATAGATCCAGAGCTTCCCACACCAATTAAATTAGTGGAGGAGAATTCATCCGTAGCTTTTAGGAGATTTTGGTAAGTTACATTCAAAAGTAAATTTCCTGAATTATTTAAAATACTTTCTCCCCTTTTTTATTTTTAAAGTCCAAAGAAGTAAAAATAACATTACCAAAGTTACTCCAAGAAGGCTAGAAAGTATAGAGATTATTAGCTTCAAGGAAAGAGTCAACTTCTTCTTCTTGGATTTATTGTATTTACATATAGAAAGATCAAACTTAGGCATGCCTACACAGAGCTTATTGTATCCCTTAATCATAATTGCACTTGTGTTCTTGAAAACTCCATTTGTTGGTACCTCACCATCAAAATCGTTATAAGACAAATTCAATAACTGCAAGAAGATAAAGCTCTCCAAAAATTTTGGAATATTTCCAAAGAAATTGTTTTTAGAAATATCTAAAACTTGAAGACCCCTTAATGATTCCAAAGATGAAGGAATGACCCCTTGAAAGAAGTTGCTTCTCATGGCTACAAATACTAGTTTAACACAGCTATCAAGACTTGTTAGAATTTTTCCAAACAACATATTTTCAGAAACATCCAAGTATTCTAATTTTTTGAAATTTCCTATTTCTATACGAAGGACACCAGTAAATTTGTTAGCTGACAAGGCTAGAGAAATTGCTGAGAATGAGAGACTAAATACTTGATATGATATGGTACCACTGAGATTGTTATTAGAAACATCCAAATCAATCATATTTTGACACTTGACCAGACTCAAAGGGATGCTTCCTTGAAGATTATTGGCCTTTAATTGCAAGGTTATCAAAAGAGTTAAATTTCCATGAGAGGAAGGAATGTTTCCAAAGAAATTGTTTTGAGATATATCCAAAACATGTAACTCTCAAAGTTTTCCAATTTCAAAAGGAATATTACCTGATAATTTAGTGATCCACATACCTAGCCACTCCAAATTGATTAGACTTCCTATCCCAAGATGAACGTCCCCAGATATTTTATTATTACCTAGATTCAATGTGGTGAGAGTAGTTGGGAAATTGACAATGCACTTGGGCAACTCTCCCTCAAAGTTATTAATTTCTATCTCCACTACCCTTAGATATGTGGCATTTGTCAAAGAACAGAGAAAAGTCAGGTCATTTGCCCCTCCATTTCCAAGCTCGTTAATGAATATGGAAAATTGTGAAAGTCTGTTTAACTTCTCCAAAGATGGAACTTTTCCACTTATTTTATTTTCATCAAGTTGAAGTACCCATAGATTTGAGGCATTAGATATTGAAATAGGGATAGGTCCAGTAAATTGATTGGCACTAATGCTTAAAAATTTGATATTTTGTAGGGTGATTCCTATGTCCAATGGAAGGTGCCTTTGGATTTGGTTGCCTCCTACATCAAACATCTGTAATGAAGACAAATTGAAGATTGAGGGAGGAACTCTTCCAGACAACCTATTTAATTCGACATAAAAAAATGTAAGTTTCGTCATTTGGCCAAAAGAAGTTGGGATACTCCCACCCAAGTTATTAAAAGCTGCAGCAAACACTTCTAGAGAGGATAAGTTGCCGAAAGAAGGTGGGATACTTCTTGTCAAATTATTTATTTCAAAAGAAACGAATTGGAGTTTTGACAAAGTGCCAAGAGTTGTAGGGATTTCCCCATCTAAAAGGTTGCGACCGAAATTAATGATTTTGAGGTTGGTGCAATGGGATAAATTTCTCGAAATTTTTCCACAAGGTGTGTCATTGTACAAATGTAGGATTTGCAATCTGCGCAAATTGTCAATTTCTGAAGGAATTTCACTATGAAAGCTGTTGTTTGAGAGTATTAAATTTTTCAAAAAACTTAAATTTCCAACATGTGGTGATATGGAACCTACCAGTTTCAAAGTTCGTAGGTCCAACACAATGACCCTCTGATGTCGACGGCCACAAGTAACCCCCTCGCCATTGACAAAAGTGGATGCTATCATTCCAAGAGCTCATAGCTTGGAGAGGATCATCAGCAGGGCCGGCCCTAGACATTTTGGGGCCTAAGGCGAGAACTAAGATGGGGCCTTTTTTTATACTTATGTATTAATTGAATTAATATTTTTATATTATAATATATTTCATTTAAAATCTATTTTTCTTGCCTTTTGAGATGCAAATTAACTAATTAAATTTTTGTATTCAAGTTCTTCTAACATCTCCTTTTCAATCGATAATATAGCCAATCCACTTAATCTTTCTTGGGACATTGTCGATCTTAAAGGTATTGTTAGTAAAATCCTATAAGCAATGCATGTATTTGGAAATGAATCTAATCCTTTTATATAACTTAGTATGTCAATTGGAGTATAATCTTTTATTTGTAAAATTTCTTTTAAAATCTTTAACTCTGAAAATAAATCTAAACCATTAATATGTCAATTGGAGTATATCTTTTTTTTCTTTTTTTAAGTTTTTCATATCCAGATGCATATTTTCTAGTAGACATTTCTAATCAAACAATATATTTATAAAGACTAAAATACAAAAATAACTTTCAAGTTTAGAGCAAATGAGAAATAGAACCTGATTTATATAAAAAGTATTGTTGTAGTTTCACCAAATAATAACAAGTTTTTAGCAATCTCAACCTGCATAAATAAAGATTTATTCATTATATTACCAATCACTATTATATATATATATATATATAAACACAAGATTAAAATTAAAAAAAAAAAAAAATAGTCACAACCATAACAAAAACAAGCCCAGCCCAGCCAAGAACCTGCTAGGCAAGCAGCTAGATGATTTAGTTTAGATAGGAGGAAAGGAAGCTTGAACCAGGTAGTCAGGCCTAGCAACAGTGGAGAGAAAGAATGAGAGAGGCGGAGAGCAAGAGTTGAGAGAAAAAATGAGAAAGAGACGGTAAAAATTTTAGGGATTTGAGGTTTTTTATTTGTTTTGATTATTGATTATTTTGTGGTTAATTTCTTAGACCGGATTTGTAGTTTATCCTGTTGAATTTTGGTTTATCTAGAGGATAATGATGTTATTTTTGGGACAATTAATTTTATTTAGACCAAAATATTTTTTTGTGCTACCGATGTTTAATTGAGTATAACAATTTTTTTTTTTTTTTTTTTGGGTCAAAAGGATGTTCTAGATTTTTTTAAATTCATATGAAACCAATTTTTTTTCCCCCTACTACTGCTTCTTTTCTAAAATTTTGGGGCATCCTTTCCACTTGGGGGCCTTAGGCAATTGCCTAACTCACCTAGTGGAAGGGCTGGCCCCATCATTAGTAATCTTGGCTTTGAACGCAAGCAACGCTAACTGGTCTGTCTCATTATTCCCACCAACAACAGAGGTGACTAACAAGCCACACCACAAGACAAGATGGATAAAAGCATGCATGTAAAAAGATGAGGATGATGGAGCTGAACTCATGTCGTAAAGCCCCATCCACAGTCACGTAGCTTGGTACGAACTCTTTTTTCTTCTTTGCTAAGAGGAAAAATTGGGTGTCTTTTTGTGAAAAGAATCAAGGTTTGATTTTGCTGCTTAGGTATTTGGGGAAAAGCACATATTTATAAGAAGGTAGATAAAGAACAAACTTTCTGGGAACTTTCAAGAGCGGTGTAGTGTCTATTAGTCTGGGAACTTTCAAGAGCGATGTAGTTTCAATAAATTTCATAATAACCCCACCCCAACTATTGAATTATTAAAAAAGTTCAACATTTCTATAATCTTCATGAAAATAAGTATTCCATTGGTTTTCATCATGAAATTTAGAAATAAATAAAAAAATAGATTATTCACACACAAAAAAAACTTAAGTATATCCAAGTTATAAATAAAATTCTAGTACGAATTGTGCTAAGGTGGAAAATGGTACTATCTTTTGCCATATATAAATACAACATGACCTAAGACCTCAAAAGCTTATGTGAAACATGTTTAAATTGTACTATATGGTTTTATTCAAACATTAAGAATACAAAAGCCAAAAATCTAGATATTTATGGCATTTGTTTCAAGTTTATGCCAAACCAAAACTAAAGGCATGCCTGAGTGTAGTTCATGAAGGCTTTGTGGCTTGGTAGTGTTGTCAAAATTTGTGCAGTCTTCCAAACAAAAAAACAATCCAAAACGGAAAAAAAAAAAAAAAAAAAAAATTGTGTGGTCTTCCAAACTAAAAAACAACCCTAATTAAATAAAGATGCAGATGATATGTAAAAAGATTGGTATTTAATAATGAAAATTAAAAGGGTGTGAGTTAAAAGGGGAAAAACCTTGGGGGAGAATATAGTGACAGAGCAACCCGGCAAAACTATAGAGCAAATGTACTTATAATCAAAACTATAGAGAAATAAAAAATTAAAAAAAAAAAAAAAAGAGTCACAATCACATGTTCAACTAAACAAAGGCTAGACTTGAGACATTGTAGTTCATGATGTTATGGTTGGAATGACAAAGACTACAAACAAAGAGTTAAAGCAAGAACTGGGTCTTTTAAAGGGAAAGGAAAGGTCCAGAAAACATAAAAGGTGTAGGTTCTAGGGTTTAGAAAGAAGAAAATTGTGGAATAAAATCTTACCTTGGGTTAAATATCCTACCTTTATTTTTTAGAAATGACAAAAACTGAATGAAACTAAATAGTTTTATTATTATTATTATTATTATTATTATTATTATTATTATTATTATTATTATTATTATTAATCAAAAGTGATATAATTTTATTGAAAATATTCCAAGTGTATAGGTTCCTTAACTCCTTGGCATGATTAGCCAAAGCATTGTTTAATTTATTAAACATTGTGGGATATAAATTTAACTAAAGCAACAACTAAAACACAAACCCAAAAATTAATCATTCATATTCTAGATAGAAATGGTAGAAAAGATGGCTTGATATATAATTCAAAAGCAACTGACAGAACTATATCTATAACATATAAAGACAAAGAAAAGGACGAACTAAAGAAAGAAAATAGTTGTAAAGAAATTATGTATGAAGAAAATGAAAGACAAAAAATTGATAACATAAAAGATGGCCATGCTTGGGAAAGACCAACACGTATAGAAGATAAAGAAATGTTTAAAAAAGGAATGGTAAAAGAGATGATAGAAGCAATTGAAAGACAAGATAGTAGAAAGTTAAAGACAAAAGAAGATGTAGGGAAAGTTATAACAAAGGACAGGCTAAAGCTAAAAGCAAATAGTACCCTTAAAAAATCATTACATAGGAAGATGGAAGTAGAAGAAGAAATAGAACAAGAAAGAGCCAAAGATAGAAAAATAGTCAACAAAGTAAGGAAAACTAATAATGAAAGAAAAGAAAATAGCGATAGTGTAGTAAAAGCAAAAGTCTGTAAAATTAATAATAATAACAGTTTAAAAGAAGTAATTAATGAGAAATTAAAATCAATTGAGAAATCTATGATAGATAACAGTTTGGCAGAATTAAATAAAAAGATAGAAATTTTAAATTTTCCCTTAGATACAGACAGAGAAAAAGAAATAGCAGTTTTAAATACTACTGAGTCATCAGATAATGAGAACATTGAAAGACATATTATTTGTAGAGAATATGGACACACTAAAAAACAATGTGCTAGACAGAATAAAATTGCTAAACAAATTAGTAAATTGGAATTTGAAAGAGATACAATAAATGAATTAATGGAAATATTTAATATCAGTCAAAAAGAGATAGATAGAGTAAAGAAAAAGGAAGAACTAAAATCAACCAACCCATTTAAAGTTAATAAAAGAAAAAGAAAACAAAAAGACATAATAATGAAATTGATAGATAGTCTACCTAATCAAGACAAAAAAGACTATTTAGTAAGTCTGAAAGAATCTATAGACATACCTATTGCTTGTAGTAGATGTAAGAAATATGGACACCATGTTAAAAAATGTAGGAAACAAGAAAGAGCCAAAAAAGAAAAAGATGAACAAGAAAAGATAGAAAAGAAAAAAGATAATGAAGAAATAGAATCAGTAACTTTACAAGATTTAATGACAGAAGCGAAAATACTCAAACAAGAAATTAAAGAAGATAATCATATATATATAAATGAAGGGAATATTGCAGAAATAATAAATTTAAAAGAATTATCTAAACCCCCACCTTTATTAGAAAAAGACAATGGTAATAAACAAAATTTCTTGAGCTTAATTGATAGAGTAATCTTCCAAAAATGGTATACAAAAATTACTTTAGTAATTAATAAAGAATTTTCCTTGACAGAAATTGTTTTAATAGACTCAGGTGTTGATATGAATTGTATACAAGAAGGAGTAGTACCTTTAAAGTATTATGAAAAATCATCAGAAAGATTAACCCAAGCTAATGGGGAAAAGCTAATAATTAATTATAAAATACCTAATGTCCACATATGTAATGATGGAGTATGCTTTGAAACAGTTTTTGTTCTAATTAAAGATCTTTCTTCTAAAATCATTCTAGAAAATCCTTTCATGGCTTTACTTTACCCTTTTTTAACGACAGAAGAAGGAATTAAAACTAATGTGCTAGGAAAAGACATACTTTTTAAATTCATCTTGCCACCTATTTGTTCATGTGATAGCTCCCATAGGTGCGTCTTTTCTTAGACAGAGGGCCGCTCATCTTCGAGTTAGTTCTAAACACCCTAGGTCCGAGCTATCTAGTAGCGCTCCTTCTCCTTCTTCTTCTACAGGTACTGCTGGTGAGGATGTTCCTGATCCAGTTGGTGATGATGCTGCTGCTACTGATGTTCCTCCACCTCCTTCGACCGACTTTGATGTTCTTCGTACTCTAGAGACTGTCGTGACCGTTCAGGCGGCTCATGGTCAGATTTTGGTGGACTTACTAGATGAGATTCGTGCTCTCCGACCGACTTAGCACGTCTTTATTCACCCTCACCACCTCCTTTTGATGGCGACTCATGATTGCTCTTTGGCATTCCGTCACAAAAAGGGGGAGTGGAGTTTTTGACTTGTAGAGGGTTTTTGTTATTAAGGGGAGATTTTTGTTACTTGTGGAGTTTTTTAGATTGTATCTAGGTGCTTCACTTTGTATATCTTTTTTAGGGATATTCATGTTAAGGGGAGTAACATTGATTGATATTTTTTTATTGATTCTTGTTGATTTGTGATTCACTGCTTATTGATTTATATTTATGAGTTGATCATTTATATATGTCTTTATTTTGTGTTGTGTGAATCTTACAAGAATGTTATATCTGTTGTTTTATTCTTTTCTATCACACATGCGTTTATGCGTTTGTTGAGTATTTCAGAAATATACAAGTTGATTCAACTAAGCTGCTGTCTACACTTGCAACCGATGGATAGTAGTTAGGCTGAATTTGAATTTTATGAGCATTTCTTTGTAAAGGGCTTTTTACTTGTAAAACTTTGAGTTTTTAATTAGGGTTTTGTCACGGATTGCCAAAGGGGGATTTTGTTAGGTTCTAAGGTCTTAGGATTTTATGTATTTAGAACTCTAATTTGTAATGTTGGCAAACCATGATCAAAACAATGTATTTAGTCTTGTTTAGGCTTGCTCAAAGTTGGTTTATTATTGTAAAGTTGGAATCGAGTGGCTGCAGAAGTACTTAGGACTTTCGGCCTGGCTCGATCGATCGAAGAATAGACTCGATCGATCAAAAATTGCACAGGTTGTTTTTTCTGCAGAATTTCCAACTCAACCCTACTTCATTAAACGTTTAGGGTTTTATGTTTTTACCCTAGGTATATAAACAAAACCCTAACCACGTTTTTGAAGGTTGCTCCAATTGTATTGTTGCTCATACATTGCTGTTTTGTGTAAATCTCTTGTGAGATCTAGAGGAGCTTTCCTTTACACAAAGCTTAGGGATTTCAAGTTGGAGATATTATCTACATCTTGATGATCAACTTGGTTGCTACCATTGAAGCTTAAAGATAATCAAGCGAGGGTGCTTGTAGCTGATTGAAGAATCCAAGAAAGAAGGAGTCCGTGGATTCGGAGCTTGCACGTGGTCGTGTCAGTAAGTTCTACTAGTGGGTAGCATTAGGAACTCAAGCGGGAGCTTGTAGTCCTTTTGTATGAACTTCGATTCTTTCGCATAGTGGATTCAGGTTTACCTTGAGGATAGCCTAGGTCAAATCCTCCCCAGGTTTTTACCGTGTGGTTTCCTGGGTCATCATATCTTGTGTTCATTTATTTTCCGCTGCTTTATATCTTAATATGATTCTTTGATTGTTTTAACCTAGAATTGTTTAATTCGACTAAGTCACAACTTGGCTAATTAATTTAGGCTAACCAATCTGGTTGTGTTTTAAGGGGTCTAAAACCGTTCAGTTATGACAGATAATTGGCATAATAGGCAAAAGGATAATTCGATATCAATAAATATGATAAATGGTAGAAAAGATGGCTTGATAGATAATTCAAAAGTAACTGACAGAACTATATCTATAACATATAAAGACAAAGAAAAGGACGAACTAAAGAAAGAAAATAGTCGTAAAGGAATTATGTATGAAGAAAAAGAAAGACAAAAAATTAATAACATAAAAGATGGCCATGCTTGGGAAAAACCAACATGTATAGAAGATAAAGAAGTGTTTAAAAAAGGAATGATAAAAGAGATGATAGAAGCAATTGAAAGACAAGATAGTAAAAAACTAGAGACAAAAGAAGATGTAGGGAAAGTTATAAGAAAGGATATGCTAAAACCAAAAGGAAATAGTACTCTTGAAGAATCTCTACGTAGGAAACTAGATATAAAGAATAAGATAGAGAAAGTCAATAATGGTTGGAAGACTAATAATAATAGTCCTAAAGAAGTGGTCGAAAAGCAAAAAAGAAGAAGCTAGCTCAGTACAAATTATATGTAAGAAGCTAGAAAAAGAAAGAGACATAGAAAGACAAAATAACATAATAAAAGATGTTATACGTACAAAACTAGAGCAAGAAGAAGAAATAGAACAAGAAAGAGCCAAAGATAGAGAAATAGTCAACAAAGGAAGGAAAACTAATAATGAAAGAAAAGAAAATAGTGATAGTATAGTAAAAGCAAAAGTTTGTAAAATTGATAATAATAACAGTTTAAAAGAAGTAATTGATGAGAAACTAAAATTAATTGAGAAATCTATGATAGATAACAGTTTGACAGAATTAAATAAAAAGATAGAAATTTTAAATTTTCCCTTAGATACAGATAGAAAGAAAGATATAGCAGTTTTAAATATTACTAAGGTATTAAATAATAAGAATACTAACAGACATAATAAACATATTATTTGCCATAAATGCAAAAAAGAAGGTCATGCTAAAAAATAATGTGCTAGACAGAATAAAATTGCTAAACAAATCAATATGTTAGAATTTGAAAAAGACACACTAAATGAATTAATGAAAATATTTAATGTCAGCCAAAAAGAGATAGATCAAGTAAAGAAAAAGGAAGAACTAAAATCAACCAACCCACTTAAAGTTAATAAAAGAAAAAGAAAACAAAAAGACATAATAAATAAATTGATAGATAATCTACCTAATCAAGACAAAAAAGACTATTTACTAAGTCTGAAATAATCTATAGATATACCTATTGCCTGTATTAGATGTAAAAAATATGAACACCATGTTACAGAAGGTAGAAAACAAGAAAGGTTACAAGATTACAAAAGGGAAAGTTACAAAAGTCTTTCTGAGAGGGAAGGCTATTACAAAGGCTATCTAAAATTAGTTAATTTTAACATTAACGGTCAATTACCTGGCAAGCAAGATAGCCATTCTAAGGCTAAACTCTATGACCATATTTTGCCCAAACAGAAATCTTTAAGATTACAGTCAAAGCATGAATGCGTCTCAATAGAGACAATATCCCTTCAGAATTCAAGTGGTGATTAGAAAGATTTCTCAGACATATTAATAGAATAGCTATGGTATTATCAAGACAAAATAACAGACAACTACAAAATACATAGACAATATCAATCCACATGTAAGAAGGATTTTCAAATCTAGACCAGTCCAGGACAGTACAAGAGACAAGAGATAGACAGTTCAAGGACAGTACAAGAGACAAGAGACAGACAGATGGCACTACTATTTACTAGCACACAAAGATTCCAGACAGGTTACTATTCATAAAGTAAAACTTTTACTGTTCATGATTCTACAAGATTCCACCGACAGATTAACTTGGGTTCACTTTATTTGACCCAGGTTACTTCTGGAGACTTACCATGGTTCATTTCATCTATAAAAGGACAGACTCTGAAGACAGAAGGTAGGTCCAAATTCCAAGTCCAAGTTTTAGGTCCTATTCCAAGTTCCTAAAGCCTTTAGATAGCCTTTGTAATAGCCTTCCCTCTCAGAAAGACTTTTGTAACTTCCCCTTTTGTAATCTTGTAACCTTTCTCCTCAGACAATTTACTTTGTAATCTTGTAACTCTTCAGACAGTGTTTTATTTTCAAGTTTGTATCAAAGACAGTTTGTTTTCAAGTTTAATCAAAGACAGAAGTATTTTCAAGTAAGATTTTATCAGTTCAGTTTTCATATTCCATACTCTGTTTTAACTTATTTTTGAATATATCTGTTTTGCTATTTTCTTCTTTATCATCTATTTTATCATTGTTTATGCTTCTATATTACTGCTGTGCTTTCTCTTGGGTAGTTAATGGTATCAGAGCCATGGATGGTAGGTGTATGAGTTTTATTTCTTTGCAATTAAGAAGTTACTAGGAACTCATATTACAGTATAGCCACTATTTGCTCCTTGATAGCGTTGGTCAGCCTTACACTCGTTGGCAAACCATAGCATTCGCGTTGGTCAGCCCGTTTTGTTAGCCGACGAACTGGCGTTGTTTGGGTGGTCCCGCAATAGAGTTTCCCGAAAAGGTGGTCCCGTCATTAGTAATCTTGGCTTTGAACGCAAGCAACGCTAACTAGTTTGTCTCATTATTCCCGCAAACAACAGAGGTGACTAACAAGCCACACCACAAGACAGGATGGATAAAAGCATGCATGTAAAAAGATGAGGATGATGGAGCTGAACTCATGTCGTAAAGCCCCATCCACAGTCACGTAGCTTGGTACGAACTCTTTTTTCTTCTTTGCTAAGAGGAAAAATTGGGTGTCTTTTTGTGAAAAGAATCAGGGTTTGATTTCGCTGCTTAGGTATTTGGGGAAAAGCACATATTTATAAGAAGGTAGAGAAAGAACAAACTTTCTGGGAACTTTCAAGAGCGATGTAGAGCATATGTACCTAATCCACTACGAAATTAAGGAGTAATCATTCTGTTTGGGATTAGGGCGCAGTGTTAATCAACCTGCGCCTAAGCACATGAAATATTCCACAAGGGTATTCATTGTTTTTGAAAGAATTTATTACTAGTTTATCATGGACTACGTATTATTCTTATAAATACAAAATAATATAAAAACAACACCGTTGTTTTGGGGGTTGAAAATAATTGCATCTTCCACTAATAAAAGCTATAAACCAATGAGGGGAGAGAATTGTGAGCAATGAATAAGTTGGGCAACATTCAAGTATTGAAGCTAATAATGTCTTCTGATGATGTTGGAAAAATCACCAATGAATTACACGTCGCTCACACGCTCCAAAAATCACCTGCACAATAAGGAAGAGAAAAAACCTACTAAGAGCACTGGTGTGGTGCCGGCCAAATGCCCTCCAAAGGTCAAGTTAGAACCTTTTACAACTCCAGAGTACTAGAGAGGGTCAATTACGCGTACCTTGATTTGTGAGGGTATTGGGGCTTTTATAGTAATCGAAAGTTGAACTCTTTTACTTGGAGTCGAAGTCCTTTCCTTGTAGAAATCATCTTTAAGATTCCAAAACGTGGTGGACAAGTCTCTTCCTTATAGGGAAGATCTTCACCAATATACGTAATCTCTAGAATCCACTTTGCACTAGGATTCTGTTTAAGGCTTTCTGAGAATGGGCCACAAGTATTCCCATCAAGAGGTCCAGCAGGCCCATGGCCGATCAGTCCGTTCCTCTCTCATCTGTCCACTCCGGATTTGTCCTCAACAGGCCTTGCACATAACAGGCTCGTCTACCTTTCAGCCCACGAACCATAATCAACCCGTTCCGTCATACTAGGTATTGTAGCCGTACATTTTTCCCCTTTCATCTTCCATTACAGAAGCTATAAGATATATACTCATATGTGAGTATTGAATAAGTTTGATAAAATTCAACATTTCTCCTTCAAGAATCGTGTTTGACAAGCTTGTTTCATTCGCTCTGGGAACTTTTAGATGTGCTGCCTTTGGTTCAGTCCGAAGAGACGCATCTAAATTCAAGCTTGGGGATCATAGCTAGAGAGAATGCTGGACACAAAATTTACGTGGCCCAATGCTGGTCCATAATATGGGCTTGTTTTAAGTTTGTTTCATTTTTCATGTGTATTATGTATATGTGTTTTCTTTTCTTCTTTTGTGTAATTATTAAATTAGAAGGCTATTATCATTAATTATCAAACTATAAACTTAAAGATTTATGTATTATTCAACTGTAATATTTCAACGTTTTCTATATTCATTTATTTCTATTGAAAAAAAAAAAAAAAAAAAAGAAGATGGTCCGAAAATTACATTAAAGGTTATATATGTGTGTGCAAAAAACACGAGCCACTCCCTTTAATGGTTATTTGAAATGGTTCAAAAATCTTACAAAGGAAAAAAAAATGTGGAGAAAGAACTAAGAAAAGAGATGATAAAAATAAGGAAAATTATTTATTGGTGCATAATTAATTTTTTAAAATGGTTTTGGTTTTTAGAACATTTTTTAAAATGATTTTAAGAGAACACCAAATGAATTTTTTTTTTTTTTTTGAAAAATGCATTCTACCATAATGCATTTTTAAAAATGCATTTTTGCATACTTCTATAAACTACTAAATTTATTTAAATAAGTTAGCTCATCTGGTAAAATCTCTGATGGTTGAATAAGAGATCTAAAATTCAATTTTTGCTTACACCAAAAATCGATTGGTATCTTGGTTTGATAATTAAGAGCTATCATCAAGAGCAAATGTTATAAGTTGAAACTGTCTCAAAAAAAAAAAAAAAAAAAAAAAAAATCTTCCAATGTTACATAGGCCTAAGTGTCATCAATGGGCTAGGTTGGGTCAGCCCACCCCATTTTTACTTGACCCATGCATTTAACAGCTCGCTCAGTCAAGAAGTTTGGCCAGAAGAAAAAACTCCAACCCATGGCCTTGCCCATGGGTAATGCCAATTTTATCTTTAACAAGATAGGGTATTGGGTAGGACCAAATGGGCTAGCCATAAAATTTTTTGATGGGGAATAAAATTGTTGTATATATAGGTATATACAAGAATAGGTTGTAATAATGATGTTTGATTTTAGATAATATGGTTTCATAAAGTGAAAATTCAAATTTTGGAATTTTCTAAGTGAAAATTCGAAAATTAGTATTTTTGATTGGTCTAAGTTTTGGGTCGATCGATCGAAAATGATAAGAAAATAATCCTGGAGTTTCTGGATGTCTCAATCGCTGTTCGATTCCTGTTCAATCGATCAAAAATAGCATTCGATCAATCAAAAGTAATTTTTGACCGATCGAAAATCATGAAACAGGATTTTCTGCAAAATTTTCTAGTGACTATTCGGAAAAATTGAAGAGGTTTCAAGCCTTGTTAATGGTTTTATGAAACATTTTAACTCTCCATACGTGTATTTTGTTGAAGCATAACCCATAAAGGCTTATGTTCACTTGAAAAAAATAGTAAGTTAGAGAGAAATACAAGAAATCATGTGGTCATTCTCCATAATTGCTATCTGTAGAACCCAATATCTTTGTTGTATCCTGTGGATAAATTTGCGATAACCCTTTAGCAACAATAGTGTGGGGGGCAAATATTATCTAAGGAAAACGATATAGTGCCTCCAAGTTATCTATTTTCTGTTTGTCTTTTGTGTTAACATTTTTCTTCCATTATTACTTTGTGTAATATCCCCAACAAAAATTAATTTCTTTTTTATTTTTAAAGGAAATAATCAAATTATCTTCTTTAAGGAAAAATCAAGAATTCAAAATTTATTTAAATTTTTAAGGTTAAAACCTAATAATTTTTTTTAAGGTTCTATATAGTTTTGCTTTTTCTATGTATTAATAAAAGAAAGTCCAAATTTAAGGTTAAAAAAAAAAAAAAAAAAAAAATCAAAGTTACGAAGCTACTAGCATAATATATATTTAGAAATATAATTTAGGACAATCATTTTAATAAGTATCCTAGTGTTTAAGTGCATGGTCTTAAGATATTACTCTCAAATCTCAAGTTTAATCCCTACCCACTTATATTTTTTTATTAAATGTTTCGAGTTAATGAGCTGGGCTACTGGACCAGCCTGTGGGCGATTTCGTTACTCTTACATAGGCTCTTGCTCAGCTTAGTTCAACACATAGGAACCACTAAAACACTGTAACAAAGACGTCTAATGAGGTAAATTGCTATTGTCACCAAATTAGAGGCCTCAGTAATTCATACCTGATTTGCTAAATTCATGAATGGATCAAGTTAGAGGGTAACATCATCTTCCTTTCCTTCAGTTCCAACCAAGAGATCATCCATAGCCATAAACTTCAACATATCAATGGAACAACGTGCACTTTTCAATATACTAATAATCTGACTTTAATTTTTAGATAAGAAAAATCTTTAACGCATAACACTCCCACATCTACACACGCTCATGAAACAATACATTTTTTTGATCAAATCATCAAATAGAACTAATTAAACTCTAAAAGAAATTGAAAGACTTTGTTGAAATTGTTTCTTTGTAAATTTCACCAAAAGCATGCAACTAATTTCTTGAGTAATTTTAGATTGGTCCAGTAAAACAATTTAGTCTAGTAACGATGGGACCGAGCCCAATTCTCGCATTTAGCATCTCATATTTCCTTGGGCCTTTTAGCAGATCCATTACTCTGTATTGGGCTTGGGCTTGAGCTTGAGGAATCATTCAAAAAAGGGGCACCCCACTCTGTTTATAGATTTTTGTTTAACTAAGAGGCAAAGGGGATTTGGGGATAATTAAAATTTACTTCCGCTTTGGGATTCCTGTTTTAGATCAGTAGGTGAATCTTGGATAAATGTTCTTAACAACAACTATTAGTTCGGTTTGGGTTTGTTTTAGGTCGAAGGTTTTCGAGCTATCCATAATGAGTTGGGCATTAGTTAGCCCATAATATGGGCGTAAGTACGTGTAGGTAGCATGTTATGACATGCTTTCCATGAAAAATAAAATATCTTAACATTATTTGGGAATTTTGACTTCGAAATAAAGCACCAAACCTTCTTCATTTGGATTTTTTTACTGGAGCTTTCAATTCCTACTAAGCACATCACATCTTGTACATTTTATTTTATTTAGGCTGTTGCTCTTATTCAAGTATATTTCATACCAAGCTAGAAATTCAGTAGTGATGAACTGATGCTCACCATCTATAAATGGTATTGAGAGAGATGACATATACACCTAAAACATGGAATATTCTCTCCTTCATTTGAGATAGCTTGCCTTCGTGCGTGTTTTTTTTTTTTATAATTTGCAATACTATTAATCATGAAAAGGAAATACAAGCTGGGTAATCTGCGTTACATACAAACAGATGCCTTCATATTAAGAAATAACAACATACTAAAATAGGGAGATTTCTTTGAATTTCCGCCGTTCCAAGAAAGTCATGGGATTAAGAAAGTGTCAGTTTTGATAGATTCATGTATTTTGGATTGAGTTCTTATACACTTACGACGTGTCATTTAAAAACATCTCATAAGTGCTCGAATTTTACTACTAGTCGTTGGTTCTAGTTTTTAGTTACTGTGTTGTCACTTTGCATGAAGTCAAGTTACTTAATAATTAGCCACGTGTAGGTATTTGATTGGTTCATGTTTCATCTATCTTAGGTGTGTAAGGGTAATTATTGAGTACTCATAGACTATCATAAATGTGTACTCCTTTCAAATAACTATTGATTCCATTAATTAAATTTATAGTAGGACTCACAATTTTCCGTATGTATGAGAGGCCAAGAGGGGAGTAGTAGAGTACGCATTTATGATACTCCTGAATTATTTAATAATTTTCCGTGTAAGCAAAGTGGCTCTTTCTTCAATATTTGTGATTGTTAGATTCTAAATGTTTAGGAATTTATGTATTTAAAACTCTAATTTGTAATATTGGCAAACCATGATCAAAACGATATGTTTAGTCTTGTTATAGTGTGCTCAAAGTTGTTTAATTATTGTAAAGTTAGAATCGAGAGGCTATAGATGCATTGGGGCATTTCGATCTAGCTTGATCGATCAAAGAATAGATTCGATCAATCGAAAGTCAACCAGATTGTGTTTTCTGCAGAATTTCCAACTCAGCCCTAACTCATTAAACGTTTAGGGTTTTATGTTTTTGCCCTAGGTATATAAGGCAAAACCCTAGCCACGTTTTTAGAGTTGCTCCAGTTGTGTTGTTGCTCATACATTACTGTTTTGTGTAAATCTCTTGTGAGATCTAGAGGAGCTTTCTTTTACACAAAGCTTAGGGTTTTCAAGTTAGAGATAGTATCAACATCTTGATGATCAACTTAGTTGCTACCATTGAAGCTTAAAGAATATCAAGCGTGGGTGCTTGTAGCTGATTGAAGAATTCAAGAAAGGAGTTCGTGGATTCGAAGCTTGCACGTGGTCGTGTCAGTAAGTTCTACTGGTGGGTAGCATTAGGAAGTCGAGCGGGGAGCTTGCAGTCCTTCTGTATGAACTTCGATTCTTTCATAGTGGATTCAGGTTTGCCTTGAGGATCGGTAGGTCAAATCCTCCCCAAGTTTTTACCATGTGGTTTCCTGGATAATCATATCATTGTGTCTTTTATTATTCCGCTGCTTTATTATTTTTATATGATTATTTGATTGCTTTAACCTAGTATTGCATAATTTGACTAAGTAACAACTTGGCTAATTAATCTAGGCTAACCAATCTGGTTGTTCTAAGGGATCTAAAATTGTTCAGTGATTAAGTTGCTATTGGTATTACTGTTTAATTTATTTTATGGGTTTGGAAAGAAATTGACAAAATAATCATTGGGATATTTGTGTTTTTTGGGGGCAGCTTATTCATGTAGCATGGAGCTTTGTCTGAATTCAAACAACAATAAGGAAATGCGGTACATAGAATACTCTATGCACCGAATCAATCTGCTTCACCACCATATGATAACGGCCGTTGTCATTTTCGATGGCGGGAATATTCTGTGTAAGGTCGCCACTGAGGATGATCGACACAGGCAATACATTTCCCATTTGTGTTTTTGCTAATGTTCTAATACAAGCTTTCATTTAGATAATGCTGAATTTGTTTGAAAGGTGTTTTTAACTTTTTCAACACAAAATATGTAAGTTATTGTCGTTTGAATATGACCCACCGATCTAGATTCTTTCCACTGCTGAACATTCCTTATTCTTTTCTTGAATTGGAAATTGATCAATTTCTTCATTAATATTAAATAGTAGAAATTTAAATATATATCTAGTGTTGCATTATATATTCTGAATTTAAAATAACGTTATATTGTGTATACTTCAAAAGAAACTATCTCGAAAGTGCAAAAAAAAAAAAAAAAAAAAAAAAGGAGAGATCTTGTTGAGCATAAAAGGCCCTCATTACAACATCTACAAGCAACTATTGGGTGCTTCTCATAAAAGGCCCTCATTAATGATATGATCTTGCAAGAATGTATTGCTTTTTCTGGTACGTAATCATCAAATTGTGGGTGTCAAACATTTGATTTGGTGCTAATAGTTTGTAGTGGCAAAGGAACCAGTAATTATCAAACTGGAAGTCTTGATTGCTTTTAGTGTTATCCAATGCTCGAAATTGTAACATTTCTTTTATAAAAACTAGTGTGTAGCTCTGTGCATATGCATGGGTACAATTAAAAATAATCATACTTATACAATTCAAATTATACATTTTTTTAAAGAAAATGTTTAGATTATACATGATATTAGCTTACACTTTTTTAAAACCATACATTTCTAAAATATGTAATGGTTTCTCAAATTATATATATGATTTAGAATTAATTGGTTTTAGACTCTTCGATTTTTGCACCCAATAATTCACTGGCCAGAAAAATTAAAAACTTAGATAGACACATGGTGAAAAATTGGACTTCAATTGAAATCCAATTTTGAATTCAATTGGATTTGAACTCTTCAATCTTTACAGTCAATAATTTACTTGGAACAAAATTAAAAATTAAATAAATATGTGGTGCAAAATTGGCAATCCCAATTAAAATGTAATTGGATATCTCTAAGATTCTACTATTAATATATATATATATATATATATAGATGAAGTCAAACAAAAGAAGGAAGACAACAATTTTAATGTGATTTGGCCATAAAAGCCTACCTCCACAGAATCTTTATTATTTTTTAAAGTAATATTACAGTCACAAATTATTTTCACAAAAAAAAAAAAAAAGGACAAATACAAGAGAATCTAATATGTGATTGCTAAAAGAAACATAAGGAGATGCTACAAGTTCATACAAAATCAAAACCTCTTCAAGTCATGATGGCACCTTCCAATACAAAATCAAAACCTCTTTAGGTTACGATAGCACCTTCCAATAGGGTCATTGGACATCTGTACCTGCATTCAAGGATGACAATTATCTCTCTAAATATGAAGGGAAATCGTTTCTATGGATGGGAAGAACATTCTTTGGTTTTCAAAATAGATTGATGCTATGCGGTGAATGAGGTTTTCCCTTCAAGAGTAAGGAATTGAAAAAAACAATTCATCACCCGTAGCTTAAAAAACAACCGTAGTAAGACTGTAAGAGGATTCAAAATAATGCTAGAAGGTTCAGTTGTTGAATCCCAAACTCATTAAATGTTTTATGGAAATGGTTATCTAGGTATTGTGAGTAATTAGTTAAGATTATAAACAACTAAATCGTTCCCATTAAATTAGTTAAACTTCTTGGAGTAATTTAAGCCACTGTTTACATCAAAGTCATCAAAGGTGTCTCAATAAAAAGTACGGAGTGTGAGTGCAATGCCAATAATCTCAACCACGCCCATGGTAGAGATAATCAAATCCGTAAATTGCTTAAACGTTATTTTTGTTTATGTATTTTTCAACAAACAATTTGAGGAGGGGACAAAAAAGGGCTTATTTTGAATCATAGAAAACAAATTGGAAAAATCTTAATCATATGAATAGTACCATCATGTAATCAAATTTTACATGGCATCAATATTATCGATTTTGCTAGAATAAAGGAAATTACCGTGACAAGCACATGGTATTGTGTTGGCTTAGGAGTGGGTGTTAGAGCAAGTACTGTGTAATAAACAATTTACCTGTAAGTTGAAGTCTTTCTCAGCGGATTCTAGTTCTGGGGAGCTTTTCTCTAATCAAATGCAACTAAGGGTCCGTTTGGTTCCCGTAAAATATTTTCCGAAAAATACCTAAATGCTATTTTCCGGAAAAGGAAAATATTTTCAAGTGTTTGGTTGTATTATGAAAATTGTTGTGGAAAATATTTTCATGTATTTGGTTCTATTAGGAAAATGCTATTTTCCTACAATTTTTTCACATTTTTTTAGCATCCAAACAAATTTTATTACACAAAATTTCATCATCACAGTCAATTCAACAACAAATTCTGGCAACAACAACAATCAGTTCATCAAAAAAAAAAAAAAAAAAAAAAAAAAAAAAAAAAAAAAAAAAAAAAAAAAAAAAAACACGAAACTGAGATATCGAGGAAGAGAGAGCGTGGAGGCTATGGGTCGGCAGTCGAAGGCGATGGGTCTAGTTCGCGGAACGGCGAGCTCAAGGAGGTGATGGGTCTGGGTTCGTCGGTTCGTGGGTCAAAGGCGATAGGTTGCTCTAGGTTACTCGTGCTGTTGCTCGTGGGTCTGGGTTCGTCGGTTCGTGGGTCGGCGATTGCTCATGGGTTTGGGTTCATCGGTTCGTGGGTCAACGGTTGCTCGTGCTGGCTCGGTCTCTCTTGCCAGTTTGAGTCTCTCTCTCTCTCTCTCTCTCTCTCTCTCTCTCTCTCTCTTCGTGCTCTCTGTTTTTTTTCCAGAAAATTTCATTTGAAGTGAAAATGAAACAGAAAATCATTTTCACTCGTTTTTGGCATCATTTTCAGTCAACCGAAAATGTTTTTCAGTTTGACCAAATTTGAAGTAACAACCAAACACCCAATTTTTCAAAAAACAATTTTCGAAAAGAGTTTGAAGCCAAAACAAATGGAGCGTAAGCTACAACATCACTAATGTCCATCCTTTCTCTTGGAGATTCCATGGAACAAGAAACTCCAAATCCAAATATCAAAATCAAGCACTCTAGAATTTGGGAACTTCCTATTTGATTTTGAATGTGAGTATCATTTGTCCTTGTTTCCATATCTTCTCTTTCACAAAGGATAATATGATCCACAATGTTAATCACTCGTTCGGGAAAAGCTCCTTTAACAAAATCATGAAGGTTCAAGTTGTCTTTGAAAATGTTATCAGTGGGCCTTTTTCTTGTAAACATCTCCAATAATAGTATGCCATAACTGTAGACATCACCATAAGTTGACACCTTGTTTCCCAAACCATATTCTGCAATTGCACAGAAAATTTACAATATGGTTGATAGTGTTTCATATTTTTTTTTTTTTTTAAATTATAATAGCACAACTTTGAAAAGAGCTCTTTAGTGGCATATAAAAGGAAAAAAAAATTATGACAAGTGGAAATTTCTTTCAGGACATGCTCCATCTACTAAAAGGCTTCCTTAAGCTATTTAATGCTTGAAAGTACATCAAGAAATATTAAAGAAGAAAAAAATTTAATGTTCAAAAATAGAAAAGATACTCACCTGGAAGAGCATAACCAATTGTTACTCTTAATTCGATAGAGCTTGATTGATTAGCAAGACACTCTTGGTTGGCCTCACGAAGGAACCTTGCCAAGCCAAAGTCACCAACATATCCAATCATTTCATCATCGAGAAGAACATTTCTAGGCTTAAGGTCGTAATGAGCAATTGATGTATGACAATGATGATGAAGATATTCCAATGCATTTGCAACATCAATAGCAATATCCAATCTTTGAAGATGATTCAAATTCTTTTGCTCCTCAAGAACCTCATTTGTTCTTGAAATTGGATGCAACCACTCTTCTAGGTTGCCATTAGTCATGAACTCGTATACTAATGCTTTGAAATCATGACCTTGGCAGTCAACACCTAAACATGCTATGAATACCTTTACCAGATTCCGATGTCTGATATTTCGCAAATCACATTCAGCAATGAAACTCTTTGAAGCTCCATGGTGTGAAAGATTGAGCACCTTGATAGCAACTACATGTCTATCTTGATCGAAAATTCCTCTATACACAGATCCAAAACTTCCCACACCAATTAAATTAGTGGAGGAGAATGCATCTGTAGCTTTTAGGAGACTTTGGTAAGATACATTCAAAAATAAATTTTGTGAATTATTTAAAGTACTTTCTCTTCTCTTTCTTTTGAAAGAAAAGAGAAGCAGAAATGAAACCACCAAAGTTACTCCAAAAATTCCAAAAAGTATAGAGATTATTAGCTTCAAGGAATGAGTCAACTTCCTTTTCTTGGATATATTGTATTTGCAAACGAGAAGCTTGAACTTTGGCACTCCTCCACATAGCTCAGTATTTCCCTTAATTGAAGTTGCACTTGTGTTCCTAAAAACTCCCTCTGTTGGTACCTCACCCTCAAAATGGTTATAAGACAAATTCAATAACCCTAAGAAGATAAAGCTCTCCAAAAATTTTGGAATATTTCCATAGAAATTATTTTTAGAAAGATCTAAAACTTGAAGACCCCTTAATGATTCCAAAGATGAAGGAATGATCCCTTGCAAGAAGTTGCTTCTCATGACTAGAAATTCTAGTTTTACACAGCTACCAAGACTTGTTGGAATTTTTCTAAACAACATGTTTTCAGAAATGTCGAAGTATTCTAGATTTTTTAAATTTCCTATTTCCATAGGAAGGATACCAGTAAATTTGTTGCCTCACAAGTCTACATCAACTGGTGACAGTGAGAAACTACTGATTTGAGATGATATGGTACCACTAAGATTGTTATTAGAAAGACTCAAACCATTCAGAGTTTGACACTTGCCTAGGCTAAAGGGGATACTTCCTTGAAGATTATTATCGTCTAAAAACAAATTTATCAAAAGAGTTAAATTTCCAAGAGATGATGGCATATTCCCAAAGAAATTGATTTGAGATAAAGCCAAATATTGTAACTTATGAAGCTTTCCAATTTCAAAGGGAATATTACTTGATAATGTAGTATTCCACATGTGTAGTCTCTCCAAATTGGTCAAATTTCCTATCCCAGTAGGAATCTTGCCAGATATTTTATTATTATCTAGGTAAAAAATTTTAAGATTAGTTGAGAAATTCACAATGCATTTGGGCAACTCTCCCCCGAAGTTATTGAATCTTATCTCCAAATCAGTCAGATATGTGGCATTTGTCAAAGAACAAAGAAAACTCAAGTCATTTGCCCCTCCGTTTCCAAGTTTGTTAAAGCCTATTAAAAAAACTGAAAGTCCATTTAACTTCTCCAAAGAAGGAACTCCTCCACTTAGTTTATTACTGGAAAATTAAAGTGACTTTAAATTTGAGGCATTGGATATTGAAATAGGGATAGGTCCAGTAAATTGGTTATAGGCAATGCTTAAACTTTCGATATTTGGTAGGTTGATACCTATATCCAACGGAAGATTCCCTTGGATTTGGTTGCTTCCTACAGCAAAAGCTTTTAACAAAGACAAATTGAAGATTGAGGGAGGAATTCTTCCAGACAGCCTATTTGAACCAACACCAAAAAATGTAAGTTTTGTCAATTGGCCAAAAGAATAAGGGATACTCCCACCCAGGTTATTAGAATATGCACCAAACACTTCTAGAGAGGATAAGTTATAGAAAAATGGTGGGATACTTCCGGTCAAATTATTTATTTCAAAAGAAACGAGTTGGAGTTTTGACAAAGTGCCAAGAGTTGTGTAAGGTTGAATTTTATCAACCATCTTGTTGGTTTTATTCCATGTCAATTTGCTTGTATTTTAACACTTAGTAACCCTGTACTTAGGTGGGATTCATGTAAGGGTAGTGTGTGAAGAGAGTATGAAGAATTGCTCAACAATGTGCAAAGAAGTAAGGACTCGCAGCTATGACTCGCAACTGACTTGCGACTTGCAAGCCGCCAACAACTGAACACGTGAGAAGCATGCGGGGAGGTGAAGGGTCATGCCAGCTGTCGCACTATAGGACAAAAGTTCCAGACTGGCCAGGCTGTTATCTTGCAACTTGAACTCACAACTTAAACTAGTCGCGAGGCCAAGCCGCCAACTTGCCTTGTTTGGAAAAAACTATCTCTTCGTATTCCAAACACACACCACTATATATAGACCCTTATACCCACGAAATGTAGAGAGTTTCTAGAGAAAATTTTGAGAGAGAAACCCTAAAGAAAAACAAGATTGCCTCATTCCCAATTTTCACTAAGAGACTCTTCAAATTCTTTTACTCTCTTCCTCTCCATTGATACATCCTTGAGAGGTTCTTAACTAAATCCTTTTCTCACCACACCCACGTTTGTGAGAATATCTTTTGGTGCTAAGGGAAGTAGTTTGGATGGGACCAAAGGTTATTGGTTGATGCTATGGGCTATAGCAGAATTCGGTAAGCTAGAAAAGAAAAAGTTTCGGCGCAACCTCGTTAGAGCAAGAAGCTTAGAGGGCTTAGGTACCTGGGTAGATTAGACTTGGAGGGTCTATTGCTGTTCATCTATCCCAATTACATTTTCTAGTGGATTATTGACCACTTGGAAGGCCGCGGAGAGCTTTTATGCCGAGGCTTTCAATTTCCTCTTCAATAACACATTGCGTATTGTCCTTGTGTTTGCATCTCTCTTCCCTTATCTTTGCCTTTTATTTTCTGTTGTGAATATGATTATAATTGGCTTAGATTGTTTATCAATTCTGTAGTTGGCTTATGTTTATATTCCACTCATTAATTGTTTAATTATAAGCTTGAATTGATATTTTGTAATTTGGGGTCTAAACGTTTAATGGTGTTTTACACACATTTTGAACTTTCAATTGGTATCAGAGCGGGTACACTTATTGTGGTTTAGATACCTAAGTATGATCCTTGACCCCTTGTGTTTATTTGCCATGGATTGTGCTTTGTATGCCTCTTTGTATTATTTGGTTGATGATAAATATAGCATGCCACATGTTTGTGAAAATGCTTCTATGAGTGATAATCCTCATAATTGTAATGCTATGTTACATGAATCCATGGATGTTGTTGATATTCCTAACATTAAATTCTTGAAAAAAAAGGCTAAGAAGTTTCATAAGGATTTGAGCAAGTTATTTTGTGAAAATGATGATTTGATTGCTAAGCTCAATAAATCCAAAAAATTAGTTGAGAAATATAAGAAACTTGCTGAAAATTCTCTTAAAAAGTTAAAAAAAGTTTGAATGTTTGAATATGGACTTAGACGCTAAACTTGTTTTAACTAACAAACTTGTTGATGAGTTAAAATGTGAAAATGAATCTCTTAAGATGCATGCCAAGTGTTTGATTGTTGAACCTATTGCTAAAAAGGATGATAATATACGTTGTAATCATGTTATGATATCCGATTTTGTGCCTAATGTGTGTTCTACCTCTAAGGACAAATCAGTGTACATTCTTCCACATAAAAGAAACCAAAAGGTGGAGAGAAAGGCTATTAAGTCAAAGCCTCCATTTAGGTCTCAACCTAAGGCTTTAGATATATCTAAGTTTGTTCCAACTTACCACCATTGTGGTGTGATTGGTCATATAAAACCTCAATGTCATAAGTTGAAGAATAACAAAAATATGTTGCTAGATCCTTTCCCAAAAGGCCTAGTGGACCCAAACACATTATTTGTCATCATTGTGATGCCTTTAGTCATCTAAGACCTCAATGCTCTAAGTTTCATGCTTTTAAAAGAATAAAAAAAAAAAAAAAAAAGAGAAACTTGAGCTTTGTGGAAGTTGTGCTAAAAAGAGTAAACCAGATTTGAGTGAAAATAGCATGTTGTTAAAGAAAATGTTTAATGCTCTTAACTCCTTAACTATGTGCATCTCCGGTTCTCATTCTTTCAACCCTCGTCTCACTTCTCTTGAGATACTCATTCCAAACAATCGTTGTGTTTGGATGAGGAAGGGTTAGTATGGTTGAGCTTTTACCTTTTTGGTCCTTGATCTAATTCTTTCAATCTTTGTTGGACCCCTTATGCATTAAATGTTTCATATCTTCATGCATTTTGTGCATCTTGCATTTTTTCATATGCATTGTTTTTGTTTTGATCTTACTTTTATGTTTTAGTTTTTGTGTGAGTAAAAAATCCAAAACCACATAAAATGTGAAAAATTCAAAAAATTTGATCGTATATATTTGAGCATATATCACATGTGAGTTTTGCCTTATACCTTTGTACTAATGGCTTTATGCTTTTATGAGCTTAGTTTGTTCTTTATGCACTTATATCCTTGTAGGAAAAATCTTGACATCTTTTTGTGATTGTCATAAATCGATATTCAAGCTTGTCATGAATGATTAGTCAATAGTCATGTTGGTTTTGATGTATGCGTAGACTTGTGCCTATATATCTTCCCACTTTTCAATTGTTATTGCTTAAAGAGCTCAATAAATGTAAATCTCAAAGTGAAAAGAGATAATAAGCTGCAAAAGTCATCGCACATACTAGTATTTGACTAGGAAAAAGGAAAAACGACCAAATTAAAATATATGATGCCCAAAGAGCCAAAGGCTTGTTCATCAAAGTGAAATATCAAAAATTTCAGGTATCAATCTCACAATGAGATGTGTTGATTCAAAAAGATCAAATGATATGATGTATATGGAGTCAAATGAAAAGTTTCAGAGAAATGTACTCAAGTTTATGTAGGAGGTCATATATGTTCATTTCTATAATTGAGATAGACCACTTGTCTTAGCACTAGTTGTGTATAACTTGATTGAATTGATCCTTGAAGCTTTACTCTAGACTAAGGACTATTCCATATTTGACACACACACACAACACACATGCCTAATGTTCAATGATTGTCTTATTCATTTGTTCGATTGTACTTGTTTAAATGTGATATGTGTGTGCTCAACTTTATATGAATCAATCCAAAAAGATTTTTGATCATTTTATATGTTCTTGGAAGTGAGTTTTATCACTCTTTGTGTTCATGTTTAGTGCTTACTTTATTTTTCAAAGTTTAAGCATGTTCTGGGTTGAAAAACAAATGTTAGAATTTTTGGTAACTCATTTTGGCGACTTGCAACCCGCGAGATCAAGCTGCTAGTTTTGGCGACTCGTTTTGGCGACTTGCCCAGTCGCGAGTTCACACAGAATAGTTTCGCGGCTCACTGGCGACTCATTCGCAACTCACCCAGTTGCCAAATGCCCAGAATCAGCTTTTTAAAGAGTTTTTTTCATGGGAAACTTGTTTTAAACCTCTCTCATCCTCTCTTAAACCCTTTTTTCAATATTTTTATATCAAAACCCAATCAATTTAAATGGTTTTTCATTCCATTAACATCTCTAAGGTAATTTTAAACTCTTTCTATTGTTTTGGATCCTTAGATTATGTTTTGGAGAGTTTTGTGCTCTTGGTTGGGATTTTCATCATAAGGATTGAGAAAACTTAATTTTTTCTCAAAATTTTTGTATGGAATTGGTTTCTTTTATTGTTTTGCTTTGAATGTTGGCTCCTTGCGACAAAAAGAGCATGTATTAAGGGTGGTTTTCATAATGCTCATACATTGTTTTACATTGTTGTTTATAGTATGCATGTTAGGTGTTTGATAGAATGTCTCTTAGGCATTTTCTCGCTTGTTTGGGCCCCAGTGAGTTTCAAACTTTGGGGTTTCTCATGTTTTCTCATTAGGAACATGCTTGGTTCATTGTTTGTGTATTTAACACACCTTGCCCCACATGTGCATTTTTCATGCATTGGTCATGCATTGTACATGGCCACCTCTTACACACACCTTGTTACCCTTGTCACGCATTGGTTCATACATTGTTTCTTCATCCTAGCATGTCATGTCTTAGGATTGAGCTTTATTTTCTCATGCATCATTACACCCCTCATGCATTATTATCATTGTTCATACTTTCATCTCTTGCCCTCGTTTCTCCTTGACCCTTTGTCTATTCTTGACAAAAAGAGGTAGAGTATACTCTAGAAAGTATACCCCAAGAGTTTTTGTCATTTCTATATGACCCTTGTGCACATTCTTAGGGGAAGAAATTCTATTTCTCGTGCACACTTGTAGGGGGATAGATATTCCATAGGGGAAATGCATATACCAATGGAAAAAAGACATTGTGTTAATAAGAAAAATTTGTCTAGGTGTTTGGTGTTTGATCAAGTTGCTCACATTTTCACATCATGTTCTTGTTCGCAATTTTACTTGTTACATTATACTTGTCCGTTTATTACTTGCTTTACCTTGAAGGTCTAATGTGTTTTGTGCAACTGTTTCAGGTTATAGATATATATGTTCCAAGTTTATCACAGCTTCTATGATTCATGATAGGGGGAGTGATATGATAAAGGAAGTACTTTTTACTATTTGTACCTGTTACCTTTGTAGGTTTTTAAGGTTCTTAGTTTGTACCCATGTTGCTTTTGTAAGCTTTAATGATTTGTTTCTATACATATTTGTAGGCTTTTATGGTTTGAACCATACTTATGCAGCCTTTATGCTTTGTTGCATTGTACTTCTAGCTAAATGTTTATGCATTTTCTTTAAGTACTCTCACTCTTGTTTTTTTGTAGGATTTTATTCCTAGATGCATATACTTCATATACTGTGTATTGGTTGAGTGTTGGTCATTCAAATCGCTATTGTATAGTGATTGCTTGTTTTGGTCAAGTCATGGTCTATTGCTTCATTCCATTTTGCTTCATTCCATTTTGCTTCATCACATTATGCTTGATTCATTTACACTTCAAGTTTTTTTACATACAATGATATTATAGTGTTGTTGTGTTTTAGGAGATACTTGTTTTTATGGTTCAAGAGCTACACAGATTCTAGAGTTAGGTGTGAGTGAGTTTTCCAACTGTTCCCAACTCACGCGTTAAGTCTAAAGTTTGTTATAAAGTTTTGTCATGGAATAGCCAAAAGGAGAGATTTAAGATTGAATTTTATCAACCATCTTATTGGCTTTATTCCGTGCCAATTTGCTTGTATTTTAGCACTTATTAACCCTGTACTTAGGTGGGATTCATGTAAGGGTAGTGTGTGAAGAGAGTGTGAAGAATTGCTCAACAATGTGCAAAGAAGAAGGGACTCGCGGCTATGACTCGCGGCTGACTCACGACTTGTAAGCCGCCAACTGCTGCACACGTAAGAAGTATGCAGGGAGGTGAAGGGTCATACCAACTGTCGCACTATAAGACAAAAGTTCCAAACTGGCCAGGCCGTTAGCTCACGACTTGAACTCGCGACTTAGACTAGTCGTAAGGCCAAGCCTCCAACTTGCTGTGTTTGGGAAAAACTGTCTCTTCATATTCCAAACACATACCACTATATATAGACCCTTATACCCACGAAATGTAGAGAGCTTCCAGAGAGAATTTTGAGAGAGAAACCCTAGAGAAAAACAAAATTGCCTTATCCTCAATCTTCACTAAGAGACTCTTCAAATTTTTCTACTCTCTTCCTCTCCATTGATACATCCTTGAGAGGTTCTTAACCAAATCCTTTTTTCACCACACCCATGTCTGTAAGAAGGTCTTTTGGTGCTAAGGGAAGCAGTTTGGAAGGGACCAATGGTTATTGGTTGATGCTATGGGCTATAGCAGAATCCAGTAAGCTAGAAAAGAAAAAGATTCGACGCAACCTCATTGGAGCAAGAAGTTTGGAAGGCTTAGGTACCTAGGTAGATTAGGCTTAGAGGGTCTATTGCTATTCATGTATCCCAACTACATTTTCTAGTGGATTATTGACCGCTTGGAGGGCGGCAGAGAGCTTTTACATCGAGGGTTTTGGTTTCCTCTTCGATAATACATTACGTGTTGTCCATGTGTTTGCATTTCTCTCTCTCCTTATCTTTGCCTTTTATTTTCTGCTGTAGATGTGATTATAATTGGTTTAGATTGTTTATCAATTCTGTGGTTGGCTTATGTTAATGTTCCACACATTAATTGTTTGATTATAAGTTTGAATTGATATTTTGTAATTTGGGGTCTAAACGTTCAAGGGTGTTTTACATACATTTTGAACTTTCAAGTTGTAGGGATTTCCCCATCCAAAAGGTTGCAACCGAAATTAATGAATTTGAGGTTGGTGCAATGGGATAAATTTCTTGGAATTTTGCCGTTAAGTGTGTTGTTGTATATTTGTAGGATTTTCAATCTGCATAAACGGTCAATTTCTGAAGGAATTTCATTATGAAAGTTGTTGTTTGAGAGTGATATATTCTTTAAAAAACTTAAATTACCAACATGTGGTGATATGGAGCCTACCAGTTTCGAAGATCGCAGGTCCAACACAATGACCCCCTTGAACAGTTTTTAGACCCCTTAAACAACAACATGATTAACCTAGTTAATTAGCCAAGTGATTAACTTAGTCAAATTATACAAATCTAGGTTATCACAATCAAACAATCATATTAAGTATATAACAATAGAAATATAAATAATACAAAAATATGATGACCTAGGAAACCACACCAGTAAAAACCTAAGGAGGATTTAACCTTGCTATCCTCAAGGTAAACTTGAATCCACTATAGAAAGAATCAAAGTTTTACAATAAGACTTAAACCACTAACATCTTATTGCTACCCACCAGTAGAAACTTACTGACACAACTACGTGCAAGCACCGAGACCACGGACTCCTTCTTTCTTGAATTCTCCCGCAAGTACAAGCACTCCCGCTTGTGTATCTTTAAGCTCTTATGGCAGCAACTGAATAATCATCAAGTTCTTAAATGAATCTCCTTCTTGATAATCCTAAGCTTGTGTGAAGAAAAGCTCCTCTCAGATCTCACAAGAGATTCATACAAACAGTAATATGAGCAACATCTAAAAGGTGGTTAGGATTTGCCTTATATACCTTAGCAAAATATAAAACCCTAAACGTTTTAAATAGGCTAGGGCTGAGTTGGAATTCTACAGAAAAAAATGTTATGCCCGATATTCGATTGATCGAGTCTAAGTTTCGATCGATCGAGTTAGGCCGAAAGTCACTAATACTTTCTACAGCCACTCGATTCCAACTTTACATAAATGCACACACTTTGAGCAAGGCTAGACAAGACTAACAACTGTTTTAATCATAGTTTGCCAACATTATACATTAGAGTTCTAAATACATAAGATCCTAAGTCTTTAGAACCTAACAAACTCCCATTTTGACAATCCTTGACAAAACACAACTAAAAGCTCAAATTTTACAAAGAAAAGCCCTTTACAAAAAAAAAAAAAAAAAAAAAAAAATGCTCATTATAACAAATTCAATCCTAACTACTATCCATCAGTTGTAAGTATAGACAGCAGCTCAATTGAATCAACATGTATATTTCCTGAAATACTAAACAAAGCGCATAAGCGCATGTGTGGAAAAAAATACAAGTAAACAAAATAAATTCTTAATTTCACACAACACAAAATAAAGATATATATCAATGAATAACTCATAAATATAAATCAATAAGCAGTGAAACAAGAAACATGTAAAACAATAAAAGTATCTCCCCCTAACATGAATAGCCCAACAAGAAAGTAACAAGAGCCAAAAAGGTAAATACAATGTGAAGCACCTAGGTACATACAATCTACACAACACCACAAGCTCCAACAAAAAACTCTCCCCCTAAGATCAAAAACCTTTACACCCTCTACAAAATACCATATGTACTCCCCCTTTTTGTGACGGAATGCCAAAGGGCACTCACAATCCATCATCAAAAGGATGTGGTGGTGAGGAACATCGAAACTGTGCTAACTCTGCTCACAAGGCACGGATCTCATCGAGCACGTCCACCAAAATTTGTCCATGAGCCGCCTGAACGGTCACGACATGATCCAACGTACGTCGGTTGTCTGAATCATCCGAAGTAGTCGGTAGAGGAACATTAGCATTTGCAGCAGTAGCACTAGACGCCTTAGCCAAAGCAGCACCTGTAAAAGAGGGAGGAGTGGGTATAGCACCAAAAGGCTCAACACGACAAGGTCTCAAATGAGTATCCCTTTGCTTAAGGAAGAAGGCATCTATGGGAGCTATGACATGTACAGGCTCAGAAGAGGGGAAACCATCTAATCCTAAAAACAACAAAATTCTATGAATAAAAATAGGATGGACAAGAGCGTGAGCAGTACAAGAACTCCTATATACTTTGTTCAAAGAACGAAGAAACAAGTGAGGAAAAGACATAGAAGCATCCATAACAAGAGCAAATAAAAATGCACATCGCTCCAAAGTAATGGTGTGCAGATGAGAGATAGGCCACAAAGGATGACAAGCTATCCTAAAGAAAAAATAGTGTAACTTAGAAAACTCTGCAGACGTGATCTAAGGATCAGAACCCCACTAGATAGAAAACCCAGTGATGTAAAATATAATGTCGTCCAAGGGAGGGGACTCATCATAGGGATACACAAGGTGTTAGACTAACGGTATCCCAAGAGCATCAGCCACCACTCTAGGAGTAATGGTGAAATCTATGCCTCGTATCCAAATCTTTACCAAATTGTTGGAATCATGGATACAGACAAAGAGGTTCGAATAGAACTCTCTAATTAAGGTAGCTAGCGGTGGAGGACCAATATCCAACAATGGTAACCAGCCCCTACACTCAAAGTTAGCCCTAATAGCCAGATCTAGCTCATCTAACAACACTTTCCGCTCAACCCAAATCTTTCTCCTAAGGTTTAGGGTATCAAAGATCTCTTGGTTTTTCTCACTCTGAAACTTCTCACTATCAAAAAAAGGAGGAGAAGAAGAAGGGGCAGCCCTATGAGCTCTAGTTTTCCTAGGTATGGTGCTAAGGAAAGGACGGAAACACAAGGCAGAACCAAAAAGAGCACAGCAAAGGAAAAAACCAAGGGCAGACTGCAAGTTAGCACAAAAAATATAGAACAAAAATCTATATGATGCATGAACAATTAAATGGCATGATGCATGCTCTAATGCAGTAAAACTAAGTTCAATTTAAGTTCAAATTCACAAAATTGGCTTAAGCATAGAATTTCTAACAAAAACCCCAAAATTTGAAAACCCACTTGTATGTTTTATTAAAAAATTGACCAATTGATCATCACACAAGCTAGAAAACATGTTCTAATAATCAATTACATAAATTCAACAAACCAATTTCACCAATTAGACTCAATTTGAACAAAAACCCCAATTTAGGTACATTCAAGCCCTAGAAAATCCATTTTCTTATAAAGCACAAAATTGATCAAATTAAATATCATAGATCATGTTTATAACATCCAATAATAAAAACCTATTGATCAATTGTGAAAGAAAAGATCAAAAACACCAAAAACCCCTAAATTTTCATAGGTATGAAAATATTCCTTAAATGCATGGATTTATGCATGAAATCATGAAAATAAATAAAAAAGAAAGGGTATAATGGGCATACTGGCCTTGGGAGAGGAAAACCTTGGAAAAAAATTGGTCGAAAACGACATAAATTTGATGATTGTGCTTTGCCATGTTGGAGAGAGAGAAAAGTTGAAAAACTTTTTGAAAAGGATGAGTTGAACAAGTCAAAAAGGATTTTCAAAAAACCTGATTCACGATTTTCAATTGATCGAAAATCAGTTTCGATCGATCGAAACAGACAAAGACTCATCATAATTTTTAAGCACAATTTCGATTGATCGAAAAACAATCTCAATTAGTCGAAATTCCTAGAAAAACACAATTTTGAAACACAGCAAATTTTGTGCAGAAAATCCTCAAAGCATTGAATTTTATAAATAAAAATGCATGAGTATGAGATAAAATGCTTTTAAAAAACAACAGTTTTAAACCCAGTTTTCCCATAATTAAAAGTTTCAAACAATCTCCCTTTGAATTCTCAAGCAACAAATCTGTTTTGCATAAAACTCAAAGTATTTTCAAACTTCGTTGGTCAAACCAAAAACACACACACAATAACATGTACAAAGTTTAGCAAAGAGTGACTTGTGTAGTGTGTGCAACTGGCAAAAACTTAAGATACATGTGAGGTAATATGTAAATAAAAATCAAACACAAAATCTACAAAATTCATCACATAGAATTTAAAAGAGACTATCACCTAAAGAGTTACATTATATAACTCTCACATCTCCTAGATCATAAGCTTCCAAACACACCAATTTTAGTTGTTCAGAAACTTAAATAAAATACCCAGGATAATGTACACACCAATTTTATTTATTTGATTTAGCTTTAAGTCCAATAATGTACACACCAATTTTAAGCATTTAAACCAAGGCTACACCTTATGTTCTTTTTGTACATGTGCTACACTTTCTCGAGCACAAAATCTTACGATATGCATTAAGGTGTTCATGATTGGCTAGTGAACAGTGGTGAGATCGTTATTTATACTTTTCTCAAAAGGCTCAAGTTCAACAGTTAAAGACATATGACTTTAAGATCAAGATAAAGTGATCAAAAACCATAAACATATTTCTCACACAACATGCATTACAAAACTTTAACTAGTAAAGTGCAATAAATAAACTCATCCAAGCTAAACAAGGTACAAAAACATGTCATGTGAAAATAAATTGACCAACCTTATTTTCAAAGACCAAAAGAGTAAATACAAAACACACTTTGCTTCCTTTTCCCCTAAAACAGTCCTAGAATGAAATGCATGAATGTTATGCAATGCAAATCCTAGAAACAAAAAAGAACAACAAAAACCAAAGAACAATGGTCACAAAGAGTAGAGCAAGAAAAAAGTACAAGGACCATGTCAGACAGACTCAATTAGATCGAGTCTTTTGCATCCAAAACCTTTTAGATGCACTACGAGCATTGGAGTTCTTATTCATATTAGAGTGGTGTCCAACTCCAGGATTAGAATAAAGGTTTAAAACCTTTAGCAATTCACCAATAAGTGCTATAGGATCTTGTGCTTGAGGCATAGGCATTTTCCGCTTATTTGCTCGCTTAGCTGCTTGCAGCTTGTAACATATTGGACGAATGTGTCCAGACTTTCCGCAAAAATGACAAACCCAAATAGGCTTACTATGCATCTTATCCTTAGAAAGAGTAGACTATTTAGGTTTAGATTCTTTCAGATCAACCTTAATCTTCCTAGGAGGGGTGACCTCTACAGGTTTAGTAGTCTCACTCACAATCTCACTCACAGGGGGTTCAGAGGAAGAAGAAGGTACAAAGTTTGTGGAATTAGGTGTAGACACAAAGATGCTTTCAACAAAACCTAATCCAAATTTGTTAGAATGAGCCTTTTGAACACTCAACATTTGATCAAGTTTAGTACTAACAGATCTAACAATAGATAAATCATGTTCTAAAGATTTAACTTTATCAAGCAAGAGCATATTCTCAATTTTCACATTGTTCAAAAGTTTATTAGCATCAAACAATTTAACAAGCAAATTTTTATTTTTAAGCTCAAGAGATGCAATTTTCTTTAAGCCTAATTCAAAATTTACGGCATCCTTTGCAGCAACTTTGCAGATTTTATTGTAGGTTTCTTGAAGATCTACATCCTCAGAGAGTTTCCCATCAGAAGGGTTCTCTTCAATAGACACACTTTCATTGACTACAGCAGTAGCAGTCAAAGTAATAAAGTTTCCATCCTCATCACATCTAAACTCATCATCAGAAACTTCATTATCTCTAAGAGTTACAGACATGACCTTCCCCTTAGACCTCAAGTATGTAGGATACTCAGATTTCATGTGACTATACCCTTGACATCCAAAACACTGAGGGCCCATAGAATTATTAGAAGATCGACCTACTTTTTCTCTAGGTATTTAATTGTTGTTAACCTTAATGAGATCATTTTTCCTAAAATTTCTAGGTTCAGCAGTGTTTGTACCTCTTGCCCTTCTGTTACTATTCTCAAGAAAGTTTCTAAAGTTCTTAGTAAAGTAAGCAATCTCTGTAGCAAAGAGCTCATCATCAAATCCACCAACCTCAACATCATCAACTGACTTAAGAACCATTGACTTGGATTTGTTAGTTTTGGGTAGGTCCAACTCATAAGACTGAAGAAATCCTACAAGTTCATCAACAGGGATGGAATCCACATCCTTGCTTTCAGTTATGGTTGTCATTTTGGGTCTAAAATCTTCAGTTAAAGATCTAAGAATCTTCCTAGCAATTTTTGGTTGATCATAGATTTCACCCATATTGTATGCAGAATTAACAATATCATTAAGTTTAGCATAAAATTCATCAAAGGATTTATTATCAGACATCCTAATGCTCTCAAACTTAGAAGTTAATTGCTACAACTTATTTATTTTGACAGCCTTTGTGCCTTCATGCACAGTCTGGAGGATTTTCCAAGCAATGTGAGTAACCCTAACATTAGAGATTTTTTTAAATTCTTCCATAGAAATAATGATAAAGATTGCATTCATAACTTTGATATTGAACCCAGCTGCTTCTTTTTGAGAAGTTTGCCACTCACTCACAAGAGTAGTGAGCTTCTCCCATCCGTACTCAACGGAGTTCCAGACTCTCTCATCAATAGATTTCAGGAATGCTTTCATCCTTGCTATCCAATAAGCATAATTATTCCCATCAAAGTGAGGAGGACTAACTAGAGAGTTTCCGTGTTCCATGACAACAGGGGTCAAGGATCAGCTCAGAGATCAAAAGATCTACAAACAAAGAGCAACCTACTCTAAGACCACTTGAACAGTTTTTAGACCCCTTAAACAACAACAGGATTAACCTAGTTAATAATCTAAGTGATTAACTTAGTCAAATTATGCAAATCCAGGTTATCATAATCAAACAATCATATCAATTATAGAGCAGCGGAAATATAAATAACACAAAGATATGATGACCCAGGAAACCAGACCGGTAAAAACTTGGGAGCATTTAACCTTGCTATCCTCAAGGTAAACTTGAATCCACTATAGAAAAAATCAAAGTTTTACAATAAGAGTTAAACCACTAATATCTTATTGCTACCCACCAGTAGAAACTTACTGACACGACCACGTGCAAGCTACGAGACCACGAACTCCTTCTTTCTTGGATTCTCCACTAAGTACCAGCACTCCCGCTTGTGTATCTTTAAGCTCTGGTGGCGGCAACTGAATGATCATCAAGTTCTTGAATGAATCTCTTTCTTAATAATCTTAAGTTTGTATGAAGGAAAGCTCCTCTCAGATCTCACAAGAGATTCACACAAATAGCAATATAAGCAACCTCTAAAATGTGGCTAGGGTTTGCCTTATATACCTTTAGCAAAACATAAAACCCTAAACGTTTTAAATAGGCTAGGGTTGAGTTGGAATTCTACAAAGAAAAACGTTCTGCCCGATATTCAATCAATCAAGTTTAAGTTTCGATCGATTGAGCCAGGCCAAAAGTCACTAATAGTTTCTGTAGCCACTCGATTCCAACTTTACATAAATGCACACACTTTGAGCAAGTTTAGATAAGACTAACAACTGTTTTAATCATGGTTTGCCAACATTACACATTAGAGTTCTAAATACATAAAATTCTAAGTCTTTAGAACCTAACACCTCTGATGTCGACGACCACAAGTAACCCCTCGCCACTGACAAAAGTGGATGTTGTCATCAGTGATCTTGGCTTTGAACTCAAGCAATGCCAACCAGTCTGTCTCATTATTTCTGCCAACAACAGAGGTGACTAACAAGCCACACCACCAGAGAAGGATAAAAGCATGCATGAAAAAAGAAGAGGACGGTGGAGATGAACTCTACTGGGAAAGCCCCATATGCAATATGGGTGAAGAGGCAGTTGGTACAAGTGTGTATTGTGAGGGAAGGCTAATTTGGCTGTGTATAGAATCTCAAGAAGTGACAAATTTATAACGAGAGAGAGAGAGAGAGAGAGAGAGAGAGAGATGAAATTTGGTGGGAGAATTAAAAGTGATGTCCGGTCCCAGTCCAAGATTGTAAGAAACTTTTGGGGATTATGGTCAGTCTGATTGTCTTTAATTAATAAGACCGTGTAATAGATGCTAGACGGTGACCCTGTCAACTTTGTAAATGATATGACTATGCGATGATAATTACGAGCATTAGTATTCGAATTTGGTGCGAGAAAAGTGAGGTTCGGTCCCAGTACAAGATTGCCATGCAGAAACTTTTGGAGATTATGGTCCGTCAACTTTATATATAAAATGGATTTTTTTTTCTATGCGTGGCACGTCATTCATGACCTTTGAGATCAAATGCAACCAATATCTCCATCTCCCTGTTCCTGAATACTCACATGCCTCGCTACAAAACATAAAAGAAATTGGGTTAGGTAGTAGTTGTTAAATTATCAATTATCTTGAAAACTTAAATTGTTACAAAATGATAAATTTAATTATTTAAACATAGTTCTAACACTTCATCTTATATGTAGACCTAAACTTGCACTTAATAAGTAGAGACCAATATGTGAAATTTTTAACATTTTAAATTAGAAATAGAGTAAAGTCAAAGATCAAACTTAGGACTTTATACTCTAATAATAGGTATAGTTGCTGCCATTTATAGCGGGAAAATAAATATTTATTCAAAAAATTAGTAGAATCAGGTAATTAATCTCAAATCTCTACTTGGGAGGAGAGATTTCAAAATATAAGGAAAAAAATTGGCAAATGCCCTTTTTGAGCAAAAAAAACAGCATTTTACCATCTTTTTCAAACTAATTAGGAAAATGCTCATCTTTTGTAACTTGATTTGCTCAAAATCGAGTTTAAAAAAAAAAAAAATTTCTGGAGCCCTATAGTGGCGTTTTAAGGAGCCTATAGTGACGTTTTAAGAACCTATAGTAGCATTTTTTGGAACTTGACCTCCATGAACTTGAATTATAGGTAAATGTTTTTTTTTACCTATAACTCGAGTTCATGGAGATCGAGTTCCAAAACACCACTATAAGTCTTTAAAATGTTACTATAGGCTCCTTAAAAACGCCACTATAAGGCCTAACTCGATTTTAAGCAAATCGAGTTTTAAAAGAGAGGTATTTCCCTAATTAGTTTAGAAAAGTGGGTAGAATACTACTTTTTTTGCTCAAAAAGGACATTGGCCAATTTTTTCCAAAATATAATTACTTAAAGACTCAAATTGGGTGATTGAATCATTGAAATTGGCCCTTAAATACGGGTTCGAGTTGGATGCGGTTATAGTGTATTTTAATAAATAAATAAATGTTATTGAAAATAGGTTGTTTCAATATTGTTCCATTAGCCACAATGCCACATACATTACACAAGAAAAATAACAGAACTAATTGAAATGATTAAATAGAAGGCATTTTTGAAGCTTTAGAGAACAAATATTCATTTGAAACATCAACATTAAGACCAAAAATACTTGGAGCATTTGCATCCGTTGTGAATCTATTTTTGCTGGTTGCTATTGAATGATTGGTTGAAGTTGGAACTTATGAGTGAATGTGTATTTTTTTTTTTTTTTGAGACATTTCAAAGTCTAAAGTTGATAATTCAGGACCGCAAGTCAAGTTTGCCAAGATTTTCCAAAAGCATTTTTTGATTTTGTCTTTTTATTTCATTGGCTAGGTAAGTTTTTGGCAAAGATTTTCCGAAAACCGAACAACCATTATGTTTGTAATTTAGTGAATGTGCTTTTGCCTTTGATCAAGTAATTAATCTCGAATCTCCACTTGGAAAGGGAGATTTCAAAGTATAGTTACTTAAAAGACTCTGCAAAGTCTAAACTCTAAAGTTGATAGTGCAAGACCGCAAGTCAAGTTTGCCAAGATTTTCCAAAGGTATCTTTTGATTCTGCCTTTTTATTTCATCGATTAGGTAAGTTTTGCAAAGATTTTCCAAAAACCTAACAACCATTATATTAGTATTTTAGTAAATGTGCTTTTGCCTTCTGATTGTGCCTTTTCACCATACTTTGCAATTTTCTGTGAAATAATTTGGGAAAAATGTCCATACATCCCCTAAACTTTGAACTAGTGGCCAAGATACCCCCTAAACTTTTTTATATGTCAATTTACTCCCTAAACTATCTACACTTGCCAAATCAATACTCTAATTAGTTTTACGTTAAAACACTAACAGAATATGAGCATGTGAGAAGCACGTGACCTTCTAAAACTAACTAAATCACTATTTACACGATAAAAAGAAGAGAGAGGAGAAACTGACCGGCAGAGAAGAGAGAGAAAGGCAGTAAATATTGAGCGGGCTAGCTGATTGTACAATGGTTGTGTTCAAAGGAAATTATTTTTGCTGGTCGCTTTTTGAATGATTGGTTGAAGTTGAAACCCAACAGTGAATCTCTTTTTTTTTTTTTTTTTTTCTCTTTTTCTATTTTTGGGACGAACCCATGATTGAATCTCACACTAAAAAATCTTTTTACATCCTGCTACAATTTGATCTATAGCAAGACGTGTGGTCGGTCTGATAATCTGCATTAATCAAACCGTGTAATAGACGCCTAGACGGTGACCCATGATCCACATGGAATGCTGTAGTTTTTCCTAAATTCTCACATGCCACACTACTAATTGTCCCCTTAACAATTAAAGATTTGGAAAAGTGTAGTGTCCGTACTCGGCAAATTAATTTAGAGAAATGTTATGTATTCAACATTTTTACAACAATTTTACAACAAATCCTAAGTGGCAGGTTGTTACTGGTTATTATTGTTAGGACAAAAAAGTAATCTTACTATTAGTTTCAAATTTGATCCAATAATAACTAACCACCTATGATTTGTTGTAAAAATGTTGTAAAATTATTGTAGACGTAGCATCTCTCATTAATTTATATTGAAACGTCAATTGACCATACACCTCTATGATCATTATGTGTCCTGAAGATTAATTATGGATTAATACCATAAATAAACCAATGGTTTCTTATTCACACCTATTCACCTAATTCATTTAGCTCAATTGGTAATTAAAGTCTTTGATAGTTGAATAAGAGTGATATGAGGTTCAATCTTTGTCTACACAAAAAACCAATAAGTGTCTTGGTCTTATAATAAAAAACTATCATCAAAAAGCAAATGACATACGTTGAAATTCTCTCTCAAAAAAAAAAAAAAAAAAAAAAAAAAAAAAAAAACAACAACAACAACAACAACAACAACTAATCCATTGATTAGATAATAAAGATGCCTCATGGACCTGTATGTCACGTTACTTCTCCCCTATGGGGTGAGAATTTTATGACATATATTTTTCCCCCATGTAATCCTTTATGTCCATTTATTACATGCATTACTTTCCCCCTAGTCTTCATTGACTACGAGGACTTGAGCGATTATAGAGACATCTTTTTCATTTTTTTTAGCGATTATAGGGACATTTGATAAGAAAAAAAGGGAGGAACCTACTCCTATCTACCTCATTCAATATTTTCCAAAGCTTGTAAAATACTACGTTCATTCTCAGTTTATATATATATATATATATATATATATATATATATTATTATGAAGTTCACACTCAACTTTATAATTTATAATTTATTGTGGTGGTAGATTGTAAATGATAAAAAAAGGAAAGTAGTGAATGCATGTAATAAATGGACATAAAGTATCTATCACTTATAGTGTAGATTATCTCATCAGACCTTTATATGTTTATATTGTACTTACAGTGCAAATTTGTATTGTAGACACACTAAAAGAGATAAATGTAAGTTTACCTTGCAAGTACAATGTAAACATAAAATTTCTTATTTCATCATGTTTTAAAATTGTAAATTGGGCATGTCTTAAATTTATTGCAATAGTTGGAGGACTTGCATTGGTCCAAATAAAATGACCTTTTTCTTTTTCTTTTTTTTTTTTTTTTTTTTTTTGAGAATCCACCTAAATAAAATCCACCCAAATAAAATGACCTAAATGCAAAATTTTGGCCAATCAATCTTAAAAATCATTCACATCTTTAAAGTTATGCATTTATAGTCCATTTTTTTTTTCGAGAATAAAAGAAAAAATAGAAGCTAATTGTGATGTATGAGATGAGAGAGAAACAATAAAAAATTAATATTTTAATAAAATAAAAAATATAAAAAATATTATTATGTGAATGTTTTTAAAAGTGGTCTAAAAAGAAATAAAATTTTATACTAAAATAAACTCAAATTTTTGCATGGAATATATTTATTTGATTTTTATGGCTAACAAAGATATTGACTGACTTAAAAGATTTCGGGACTTCGTAGCCAAGGTCCACACTCCAATTATTCAGCCAAAAAAAAAAAAAAAAAAAACGAAGAAGGATCCACACTCCAAATACAGCTGGCCCTCGTCACTGTCAAGCACAGGCAAGCACAATTATTACCTATTAAAAGCGTAATGAGCAAGTATATGAGACATATGAGTCTCGTTCGTCAACAAGTGATTTTAGTTTTAGCTTCTTTATTCACAGCTTTCCTTTGTATCGTGCTTGACGGATTGACAGGTCTCACAAGTCACACATAGTCACATTCATTATTCAATCTATCGTACTCTTATGAAGAAATTTCTAACATAGCAGGAAAAAAAATCAGTGCTCCAATGGATTATTATTATTATTATCAGGGACAATTTTTTGTTTCAAGATAAACAAATTCGTAGTGTTCATCCAAAACCGTCGTCATAGTTAAAGAATGGTAAAACTTTTAGTTTTTATTATACTATTTCATGATGCAAAAGATCATCAATTAAACTCCTCATTAATACAGATGGACAATGTCAAATCAATGGCTGCAGAATCCTGCAAAAAGAGCTAAGTAGGCTTGGAATACACCGGTGTGGTGTGTCCCAAGGAGCCTCCAACGAGTTAATCAATAAGATCAAAGCTCAATTGTACATAGAAATTACTTATTTGGCTAGAGTTTGTTGTGCATATGTTGCATACCTTCGTTGTGATTCTTTGTGCCTTTTTATATGTCTTTGTCCCTCAAGATGGGTGTAAATGCCTCACTTTATGATTATGGATCCATTGGTAATGAATGTGGGGGTGTTATAGATTTCAATGGCCTTTTGTTCATTGGTCCGTCGGTTACGCTTTTGCCTGTTCGGTGTGTTAACCATTACTATTTCATTTATAGAGAACTCATTTAATGTCTATTGTAGTTGTTCATTACATGGATGACGCTGGTTTTTATCTTTTTCTGCCATACAATAGACGAGGGTGATTTTTCTCCTCTTCAGTTGGCCCTATATTCCTGCCATCGTATTTACAAACACGATTGGAATATTCGGTCTCGTCATGACACATGTCAGTCTATGATTACTTGGGTGTGTTGGAGCCCTTTTTTGGGTTTCCCTAGACATGGCAAAATAGGCCAAAATTTGCTGACCTAGCCCGAATCTACTTGTTTTATCCTGAATTAAAAACGGCCAACCCACAGCCGCCCATTTTTCGCGGGCCAACCCAACCCAATCCGACTAACCCCCCGACCCTTTTTTATTTATTTATTTTTTTTCTAAAAAATATTTAGACTACATACCAAGGTGCTAGGTGTATAGACATAAGTGCATAAAGCACTACACACACTATTTAGCCATTTAGTAGCCACTAGTGGCATTGGCCATTCCCCCATTTATTAAAAAATTATTAATTAAAAGAAAATAAATACAAAGGCAAAAGCAAAAGCATCTACACTACTAAACGTCTAACACAAAGTTAAATACTAAGTAGTAGATGAAAAAAATACAAAAGATAAAAGTGATTACAACTACACATCCGCACTACTAAATGTCTAACACTAAGTTAAATACTAAGTAGTAGAGGAAAGAAAATACAAAATGAAAAATCATTTACAACTACCCGTCTATACTGCTAAACATCTAACACTAAGTCAAATACTAAGTAGTAGAGTTAAATACTAGGACTAAGTAACAAACACTAAGTCTAAGTAGCACAATACAAAACTAAAGTAAAAGAAAAAGTCCAAAAGTCCATATCATTAGTGAACTTTGAATTAGAAGTGTGTAAACTTAATATATACTTTTTTTGCTCCTTAAAATCTATCTCTTTCTCAAGTTGTAAATTTGTAATTATAAGCATTATGCCTGTGAGTTATTAACATGGAAGAAATTGTTATTAAGAGTGTAAAGAATTTAAGTTAGGCACAAAACAATCAAAATTGGAAAGATATGGAAAGTTTTATGTTTATTGGTTTGTTTGTTTTTTTCCCTTTACATGTATACTAATAACACAAATAGTCTAATAATAGTAGGTGCCCACTTAACGAAAAAAAAAAAAAAGAAAGGGTATTATGTACAATTTGTTTCTTTGATTGATTTGATTTATTCTCTCTAAAAATTTGACCCTTTTTTTTTTATATATAAGTTTTTTTTTTTTTTTTTTTTTTTATGTGAAAATATAGGTCAGCTTGAACCCACACGACCCGCCTGTAACCCGATTGGTCTGACTCGTTTTCAACCCGTATAAAATGGCCTATATTTTAACTCAGCAAGTTTATCCTGCAACCCGATTAACCCGACCTAACCCTACCGTTAGCCATGTTTCCCGCACATTATTTTTTGGGGTTTTTATTTCTTTCCTCCAACTGTTTCTTCTAGGTCTTCTTCTTGGTTTTCCTCTACTTGGTGCCCTAGTTCCTGATAAGTCTTCTTAGCTTTCTCTTTGTTTCATGCCTGTATCATTATGTGTGAATGATGATAGTTCAAATCATGTATTAACGATACTATTTTTAATGATTCATCGTGTATGGACGACGATAGTTTGTATCGTGTATCAACGATACTTTTCTAATGATTCATCGTGTATGGACGATGATAGTTTGTATCGTGCATCAACGATACTTTTAATGATTCATCATGTATGAACAATGATAGTTTGTATTGTGTATCAACGATACTTTTTAATGATTCATTGTGTATGAATGATGATAGTTTGTCTCGTGTATTAACAATACTTTTTAATGATTCATCGCATATGAATGATGATAGTTTGTATCTTGTATCAAAGATACTTTTTAATGATTCATCATGTATGAACGATGATAGTTTGTATCGTGTATCAACGATACCTTTTTAATAATTCATCGTGTATGAAAGATGATAGTTTGTATCTTTTAAGTTATGGTTTTTCACCTAACATTTATGTTGGCTTTATTCCATGACAAAAAGTGTTGTCATTGCATTAATTTATTTCCTTGTGTTTTGTAGGATTCAATTGTAATGGGTTTAGTATTAATTTGGTGAAAATTTGATCAAGACAGTTGAAGGTCACATGAGGAGCACATGCCAAAAGCTGAAGAGTCAATGTATCTTGCAACTTATCTCGTGATTAGGCCAACTTGCAAAATGACCCACGAGATGCACTGATAGCTAGGATTTTAAGTATGCTCTTATACCCTTCACTCATATTATATATATCTTTGTTGGGATTTCAAGTGTGCTCTTATACCCTTCACTCATACTATATATATCCTCATTATCCACAAAATTGTAAGGAGGGCATTCAAAAGAAAACCCCAAAAAAGTTTCTACAACACACACCTTGTTAGAGAGAGCTGTTGATCCTCAAGAGAGAAATCCTTGTAGTCTCTTCTCCTCCCCTCTCCCATTGTTATACATTGACATAAGATTTGTACATAAAAACAACCCACACCCATTTAGAGTAGATGGTATTTTGGAGCTTGGGAAGCATAGGGTGTTTCCTAAAATAAGCCAATGAGGCTTGGCAGTGCAATCTGACAGTATTGCAGGATTCAGGAAACTAATGAAGATAAAACTTTGAGAAGTCTGTTGGTAGCTAGAGGTTAAAGGCCTCAAGTACGTTGGGTAGATTAGTCTTGAAGGGTCTTTTTGGTATCCTTGTTCTCCAACTTATTCACTAGTGGATCATTTCATTTTAAGGGCCACGAAAAGGTTTTTACGCCGAGTCTTTCGGTCTCCCTCTTCGATAACACATCGCCATGTTACTTGGGTTTGAGTCTCTTTTCCGTACTGCCCTTTGCATATTTGCCTTGCACTTATATGTTCATCCATGCAATTGTTGAATGTTTCATTTGATTAGTTTGCTAATCACATATATTTCGTATTAAGTGTTAAGCCTAAAATTAATCAAGCCGTAATTAAGAATTGGGGGTTTAAATAAGCTCTAAGCATGTATTGACGATATTGTTTAATGATTCATCATGTATGAATGATGATAATTTGTATCGTGTATTAATTATGTATCTCATGTATCAATGATATACTTTGTATCATGTATTAATGATATATTAGATATTAACGATAATAATTTGTATCATGTATTAACAATGATAATTTCTTGTATTAACAATTTATCGTGTATTAACGATGTATATCCTGTATCGATGATATACTTTGTGTCATGTATTAATGATTTATCATGTATTAAAGATAATAATTTGTATTAAGTATTAACGATGATGATCTTCAACTTTCCATACACATATATATGTAGAAGCATACTATATTTTATCAGTATTTTGTATGAGTTACGTATTTTTATGGAAAATTATTTTGTTTCTCTAAAGACTTCACTTTTGTTGAGATAAAAGGACTTGAATGGAATACAACTTCAATGGAAACAAAGCTATCCTTGGAAGGGATATGAATTAAGAAAATACTATGGGGCCTTACTGGTAATACATTTTTCGATGCTCAATATTTCATGGACGAGGTGATATGTTCCCTATCGTGAGGAACAAACAAGGTCTACCAAACTGAATCTTTTGATTTTGGTCCTTCTTCTGGATGGTGATCTATGTGTTCGTCTTGTTTCTTTCTTTTGCCGACAATTCCTTTGGACCTTTGCATTCATATATTTCTGTGGCTTGTGAAGCAACTCTGTCATTGTCTTTGGTGGAGTTTTGGTAATGGAGAAATAAATGTCTCTAGGAAACAATCCAGCTTGGAGTGTAGTCAATGTAATTTTGTCTTCTGCCTCATTGACTTGCAACACCTCCTTGTTGAATTGATCTACATATTACCTCATTGATTCTCCTTATACTTGTCGGATATGTAGCCAGTGGCCCATGGGCTTCTTGTGGCATTGTCCCCTTATGAAATGACGAATAAAACTCTCACTCAGTTGTTCAAAATTAGTACTACCTCCCTCCCATTTTTTTTGTCCTCTATTCCATTTTGAGATGTCCCAAAATATTGTCCTATTTCTAAAAATAAAATTCATTAATTTACTAATGTTCCTATTATACCTCTATTAATTTACTAATTCAATTTTTCAATAAATGTTTTTAAGGGTAGTTTTGGAAACTTATACATTTTTAAATGATAGACAACACAATAAATGATGTTCCCTTAAAAAGTTTGACTTTTCAAACAGGACAAAAAAAATGGGACGGAGGGAGTAACTGTACCTGGTGATATCTTGTTGAATTGCACTATGGCTATGCCTTTTAGAGTAGTTAGGAATGCTCTACACATGACTTCGTTTGGTGTCATTTGTAGGTGCATTAAAGTCTTGAAGGACTCAATATGGTCTGGGGGATCTTTTAATCCATTGAAGGATTCGAGCTCTGGAAGCTGGAATCATGTCGTTTAGGTTGGGTGCTGATTTGTCCGAATTTGTGCATCTCAGTTCATCCATTTTTCTCTTCATGTAGCAGAACATCTCTTCCATCCTGGAGAATTTTCTCCCTCAGGTTTTCTTCTCCTATGATTCAATGGATCAATCGTCTCCTCATCATTGTTGTTCTCCTTCCTTTCTTCATTTCTTTGATCACTTTGGGCTTAAGCAATCTGCCTTAACTCTAAATTTGTCTACATCAATTCATCGACACTTGCTGTCAGAGCCTGAATTTTCTGCACTACTTGAGTAGAATCCATTTGGTATCAAGAGGAATTCTTTTGTAAAGAAAAGGGAAATTGTATGGCTTTGCAAACTTCCCCACAGAAGGCGCCAAACTAATGATGCCGAAAAATCATTAGTTGAACTCCTCGTCAATATAGATGGACGACGTCAAATCAACAGCTGCAAAATCCAGCAAAAAGGGATAAGTAGGCTTGGAATACACCGGTGTGGTGTGTGCTAAGGAGCCTCCGACAAGCTAGTTAGTAAGATCAAAGCTCAATTGTATAGAGAAATTGCTTATTTGGCTAGATATTTTTTGTGAACATGTTGCATACTTTTGTTGTGATTCTTTTTGCCTTTTTGTAGGTCTTTGCCCCTTAGTATGGGAGCAAATGCCTCTCTTTATGATTATGGATCTGTTGGTAATGAACGTAGGGGCATTATAAAATTCAACGGTCTTTTGCCTGTTAGTCTGTCAGTTATGCTTTTCCTTGTCTAGCACGTTAACTGTTACTCATGTCATTTATGAGGAACTCATTTAATGTTTACTGTTGTCGTCCATTATATGAACAATGCTGATTTTTCTCTTCTTCTACTATACAATTGATAGGGGTGATTTTTCTCCTCTTCACTATTCATGTAAAATGTACAATATAAAATAAATATGTGTAAAATGTTATACATTTTCATGCAAATGTGTATAATATATTAATATTATACATTTTTAGGTGTAGATAATGTTTGAAATTTGAATTGCTGAGTGCTGTTGGTGGAAGGAAAAAAAAAAATTTTAAAAAAAACGTTTTTGATATTCAAGTTTACTTAACGTGGGCTAGATATGCCCTTCAGGACTTTTCCAATTATAAAGCGATTATGATTGGGTTAATATATTTCAGTAGAATTTGTTTGAAGAAGGACTTAGGCTAGTTTAATAGGTTTTTTGACTTTTGAAGAAGAAACCCACTAACTTTTCTAATAAGAGAGGCCCAATTTCTTGAAACCATAATCCCGTACTTCTTCCAAAAACCTTAATAAACACATTTTATTATTTTTCCCCCCAAAAAGAATGGTGGTGAATGCATGTAATAATTGGACATAAAGTATCTCTCACTTATATTTTAGATCGTTTTATCGGACTTTTATATGTTTGTATTGTATTTACAATGCAAAGTTGTATTATAGATACACAAAAAGAGGCAAATGTAAGTTTACCTTGCAAGTACAATGTAAACATAAAATTTTATTTCATCATGTTGTAAAATTGTAAATTGGGCTTGTCTTAAATTTATTAAAATAGTTGGAGCACTTGCATTGGTCCATGCAAAATGACCTAAATGCAAAATTTTGACCAATTAATCTTAAAATTACTCACATCAATCTATTTAAAGTTAACATCTATGGTCCATTTTTCATTTTAGCTCTCTAGTCTAGTAAATTTTCATTCTATGGTCCATTTTTCTTCTTCTTCTTCCATTTTTTTTTTTTCGAATGAAGGAAAAAGAAGATGGTAAATTTTTTCTTGATGTATGAGATGTGGAGAAACAATTAAATTTTTTTAAAAAATTAAATTTTAATAAAATAAAAAATATAATATATATTATTATGCTAATGTTTTTGAAAGGTGGTATAAGAAATAATAAATTTTTATACTAAAATAAACCGAAATTTTAGCCTGGGAAATATCTATTTGGCTTTTATGTCTAAGAACATTAGCATTAGTGGTGCCAAAAATTTAGCAATTTGGCACCATAAAAAGTTACTTTATCTATTTTACCATCCCACTTTAAAAACACCCTAAATCAGTGGTTTTATTTTAGGATTCAACACAATAAAATAATATAAACAACATAATAAAATAATATATCTACTACACTAAACAATAACCACCACCACTAAGACGATAAAATAAAATAATTTTTAATAAAATATTGTTTTTTTACCATCTTAGCTAGAGTGCACAACCATCTTTAACTGTGCACTGTAATTCAACAGCCAAATTTTTTAGCTTTCCCTCCATCCTTGCAACATGCTTTTTAATTTTGGTAGTGCTAAAAATAGTAATATGGTTTTTTAGCACCACCAATACTAATGCTCTAAGACAGCTAATGACTGTATGTATTCTAATAAGTATTACTGTTTACTAAAAAAAAAATGATATTTATCCTAAATTGGTTGTATGTGTCTAGTGTTCACTGTTTATAACTCTAGTCTACAACTACAAAGGTTAGACCTTTTTGTAGTTATACTCTGATTATATAATGTATTATAAACCCAGTTTAAAATACTAATATTACAATTTCGTGTGTGTTTTAATAAGTATTACTGTTTACTAATATATATATATATATATATAAAGATAGCTAATGACTGAATTAAAAGATTGTTGGACTTCCTAACCAAGGTCCACACTCCCATTTAAAAAAAAAAAAAAAAAAAAAAAAGTACCCACTCAACATGCAGCTGGCCCTTGTCACTATCAAGAACGGCCTAATACAATTGGAAAAGCGTAATGTGTAAGTTGGAGACCCATATATTACTAATATGTGGGTCTTACTTCAAAAATGCATCTCATTGGTCTGTGCATAATAATTTTTGAGAAATGATACGTCTACAACATTTTTACAACATTTCTACAACAAATCTTAAGTGGCAGGTTGTTACTGGTTATTATTGTTAAGGCAAAAAAGTAATCTCAATGTTAGTTTCAAATTTGAACCAATAACAACTAACCACCTGTGATTTGTTGTAAAATTGTTGTAGACGTAGCATCTCTCATAATTTTTTCCGTCAACCCATCATCCATATGAAGGTGTTAAAATTCAATCAAGAATTGACATGTAAATGTACTAAATTTTAGCGTGTGAAGAGGCGCGTCCCTAGTGTTTTAACCGGAGTTGGAATAGAAATATTTTCCAAAATAATAAAGAACAGCTTTCCTTTATCACTTACATGGTCACAAGTCTAAATCTAATTAAAAATGGTCAAGGTGTTTTGTTCTACATGGCCACATTCAGTGTTCCTTAATTTGTGACGTGCTTGACAGATTGACGGGTCTCGCAAGTCACACATGGCCACATTCATTATTCAATCTGTCGTATTCCTACGAAGAAATTTCTAACATAGTAGGGGGAAAAAAAATCAATGCTCAAACTGAATATTAACAATTTTTGTTTTTGCTAAGTGGTACAATTGGGTGTTTTTTTGTGTGAAGACAGACCGAGTTTGATTTCACTGCTTAGATACCTAGTAAAAAGCACATATTTATAATAAGGTAGGGAAGAACAAACTGGCTAAAGGGACTTGAGGGATTATATAAATATCTTCTTCTTCTTTTTTTCTTTCCTATTTTCTTTTTTTCCCCTCCACTTAATAAGGGACATTTGACAATAAAACAAAAGGGAGGAAACTTCCCCTATCGACCTCATTCAATATTGGACAAATGGTTTTTTTAGACTCTTTCTTTTTTCATGGTTTTAAAACCTGGACCGTTTAATGTACCGAAAGAGGAAGAAGTTCAAGGTTTTTGAGGTTGGACTGAGGTCGAACTGAGATTAAACCGTGATAACGTCATAATTAATTTAACAATTATTTAAAATATAAATAAATATAAGTAGAAAAATGAACTAAAATAGTCCAAATAAATATCAAACTAAAATCCTCGTGGCTTTTACAATTGCACTATACAGTTCACACTTCACAAACTCACTGATTGGTTTATTAGGTGAGTCCGTGCTTGACATTTTCTTGACCAAGTGGTTGTGTTTTTAGTTCACACTCATTTTCCATCAATATACTAAGGTCCGGTCAACATATGATACTTTTCAAACGACACGATTATGGACAAGAATTAAATATGTAATTGTGTTCAGTTCTTAATCCTTCAAAATTAAGCACTATACTCTTTATACTTATTTATACTTCTATGGTCACGAATAATGTGTGTTTCTGTGAAGTAGAACACCAATAATAAACTACAAAACATTCAAATGAACATTGAGATCACATGAACTTTTCAAGCCTAGCTTCTAAATTTGATAGTTCCATCTAATAGCTGACAAAGTTCTGCACTTTACTAGCTTAATACAATGGTTTGTGAGACCTTTAATTTAATCAAGTTCCAAATGGACTTTCAAAGCAAACCTATATGGAAATAATGGGTACGTAGAAAAACACCTTCACCTGTTTGTGAAAGGAATTGTGTGTGATCAACTATCGAAATCCAGTTAACCCTGTCCTTTCAATTCAACTCATTGACAGCATAGTACTATACGGACTATGGTTAGGAACAATCAACTTGACCGTATTGAACTATAAAAGTCTCAACCCATTCAGTGGGTTATAGAATAGTAGGAATAAGACAAACAGAGAAATTATTCTGCACACCCAGATGAACATCAAGTCTATACAGGTGGCTCTTAAAATTCAATTATATGACTCCTTTCAAATCAATATATTGATTATTTGTGATAGTCCTTGAAATTCATTGGGTACACACCTGAAAAAAATAATCCAATTATGTTAGTCCTTTCAACTTAGACCCCCCTCATATACGCACTCTTGCTTGGCATAAATATCCACAGACATCATTAGTTCTTTAACGTACTCATACCTTTTGGTACCCAATTCTCCATCAAATACCTTAGCTGATAAGATGTTCAGCATGGGGAAAAGAAATCAATATCTGACTTTATACTTGGCCTCTTGTTTATTCTTTATTTCACATTGTCAAAGTACTTCTAAACATCATTGCCTCCCTGACCAGAGCTCTGCTTTGCTACAACTAAAGCAAGAATTTGAAGAGGGAATGTCATCTGAGCCCGTTTACTATCCTGGTAATTACCCAAAGATGAAGTCTTGGAAAGCAAAAGTTGATTGTTGTTCTTGGGATGGGGTCACATGCAATAACAAGACAGGTCAAGTGGTTGGCCTAAACCTGGGCAACAGTTGGATGTCTGGAATTCTCAATCCAAATAGCAGCCTTTTCATGTTGCATCATCTTCAAAAGCTCAATCTTTCCATGAATGACTTCAGTTTCTCCTCAATCCCATCTAGTTTCAGCCAGCTTTTAAGGTTAACTCATCTTGACCTTTCTTATTCCAACTTTGATGGCAACATACCATCAAAGCTTTCATGGTTGACCAACTTGATTTCGCTTGATCTCTCCAACTTTAATCTGCATCTTAGAGGGAAAGACCTGGAAGCAATTTCCAAGAATATGACAAATATGAGAGAACTTCATCTAGACCATGTGAACATTTCATCATCGGTGCCTCAATCCCTGGTAAATTTATCTTCCTTGGCATCTCTTTCTCTCTCTGATTGCAGTTTGTTTGGTGAATTTCCCAAAAATGTTTTCTTGTTGCCCAAGTTACAAGTCATTGTATTGTCACGTAATGACTTGCTCATAGGTTTTCTTCCAGAATTTCTTTCTAGAAGCTCTCTAAGGGTATTGGATCTTTACTCTACAAATTTTTCTGGGAAATTACCCAATTCATTTGGCAACCTTGAGTCCTTGAACCTTTTGGATCTTCACAAAGCAAATTTTTTTGGGGAGTTGCCCAATTCAATTGGCAACATTGAGTCATTGAGCTTCTTAAACCTCGATTATAATAAATTCTGCAGGGCAATCCCTTCTTCTATTGGGAACCTATCTCAACTCACTTCACTTTCCCTCTCATTCAACAATTTTAATGGTCAGGCTCCATCTACACTGGGAAACCTTGCAAAGCTCAATTTTATTTCTCTTGAAAGTATTAATCTCCATGGGAAAATACCATCTTTCTTAAATAATCTAACACAACTAGAATATTTATATCTTTCGTACAACAATTTTGATGGTGGATTTCCAACCTCACTGACAAATCTTACTAAACTCAGAGAGATATATATCTCAAGATGTCAGCTGAAAGGGTCAATCCCATCAGAAATAAGTAGACTTCCTCAATTGTATACCTTTGACTTGTCATATAACTCACTCTCAGGAGCCATTCCATCTCTTTTGTTTACAATACCTTCACTGAATAAGCTAAGTCTAAACCAAAATCAACTCACTGCCCCTCTCAAATTCAAAAATATCTCTTCATCGTCGTTGTGGGTATTGAGTTTGGGTGGAAATGTACTGGGTAAAATGGAGCTAAAAATTTTCTTTGAGATTAAAAATCTTACATATTTGGATCTTTCAGGTACCAACTTATTGATTTCAAAAGGAAATATCAACTCCACCATTCCCAAATTTTTACGATTGTGGTTGTCTTCTTGCAATTTAATTGAATTTCCAGATTTCCTAAGAACCCAAACTTCTTTATTAGACTTAGACCTTTCCAACAATAAAATTGAAGGTAAAATACCTAAATGGTTCTGGAATGTTGGAAAGGTGGCACTGCAATTCCTCAATCTTTCTTATAATCATTTAAGTGGTTTTGAACAACCATTAACCGTTCTTCCTTGGCAAACTTTGTCTCTCTTAGACTTGAGTTCCAACATGTTGCAAGAATCTCTTCCGATTCCTCCATTGTCTACAAATTATTTTTTTGCATCAAAAAATAACTTGACTGGAAGAATCCCTTCAATGATTTGTAAGGTGAATTCTCTGAAAATCCTTGATATCTCTGATAACCAGTTGAATGGTGAGATTCCACAATGTTTAGGTACTTTTAGCAGCTCTCTCTCAATATTGAATCTTAAAAGGAACCTCTTTAAAGGAAACTTACCTGAAACATTCTTGGAAGGGAGCAATTTGACATCATTGGACTTCAGTTACAACCAAATACAAGGGAAGATTCCACGATCATTAGTGAAGTGTCGAATGCTAGAGGTTTTAAATCTTGGAAATAACATGATGATTGGCACATTCCCCTTTTGGTTGGAGTCTTTGCCAGAGTTGCAAATTCTCATCTTACGAGCAAATGGATTCCATGGTCCTATATGGGGTCCTCACACCATGCTTGGGTTTTCAAAGTTGCGTGTCTTTGACATCTCTTACAACAATTTCTTTGGCATGTTACCATTGGAATACTTCGAAACATGGGATGCAATGCAAATGGTCCACGGAAGAGGTAATTCACAACCAGAATACATGGAAGATCAAGCCCCTTATTACAAAGACTCAATTACGGTGATGAATAAGGGAGAAGAAATGGTATTGGTAAAGATCTTGATCATCTTCACATCTATTGATCTTTCCAATAATAGATTTCATGGAGAAATTCCGGATACAATGGGAAAGCTCAAGAATTTAATTGTACTCAACTTATCGAGCAACAGTTTCACTGGTCATATCCCATCATCCTTGGGAAATCTAACTGAGCTTGAGTCATTAGATCTCTCTCGAAACAAGCTCTTAGGGGAAATCCCTCATCAACTTTTAAGTCTCACATTTCTTGCATATTTGAACCTCTCCAATAACCAACTTATGGGTCTGATTCCCCAAGGTGGACAATTTTGGACATTTGATAATTCCTCTTTTGAGGGGAACTTGGGATTGTGTGGCCCTCCATTGTCAAAGAAATGTGGACATAGTGAAACTCCAACTTTTGAACCAAGCAAGGAGTCATCTTCTGGAGAGTGGTTCAATTGGAAAGTGGTAGTGATTGGATATGCTTGTGGGTTTGTAATTGGACTGGTTACTGGGCATGTCATCACATCGAAGAGGCCAAATTGGTTTGTGAGAACTTTTAGAGTGAACCTGCGGAGGCAAAGATAATTTGAGTAGACTCGTAGAGGGTCTAGAGGCACTTAATGTGGATTTATGTTCTGTATTAGCTGTATTTCTGCAATAAGATAAGCTTTATTCTCCCCCCCACCGCCCCCCCCCCCCCCCCCCCCCCCCCCCCCAAAAAAAAAAAAGAAAGATAAGCTTGGCTGAATGTAATAAAATAACTCTTTTGGTAGTCTTGTTATATTTCTGCACTTTGTTATATTCTCATAATAACAAATATATGTTTCCAGAAGGCTAGATTCTTATTTTTGTGAGAACTTTTGTGTTGAGTTTGCACAGTTTTAGACGTTTTTTTTTTTTTTTTCTTTTTTATGAAGATGTTTAGATGAATTGAAGTAGATTATTTGAGGGAATTATCAATTTTTTTGCGATTATAATGATTGTAGTTGCATAGTGACAAGATTATGATCGTTTCAATCTAACAAATAACTATATACTTTTTTTTTTTAATGGGTTCGGCTTGAATTCAATGTTCTTTGCACTAGACTTGATAGGATGCTGCCATATGTCCAAGAATTACCTCATGTTAGCATCTTATTGGGTCAATGCACAAGACGCATTGGACTCAAGCCTCTTCCTTCTTTTACCCTGCACATATTGTCCATGGTTTTCTTCTTCAAGAGTCAAAGTCCTTAAAATGAGTCTTTACTATTGATCTAACTTAAACTTACAGAGTCTCTAATCTTATCTAATGACTAATGAGATGGCAATGTTTATAGTAATGCATATAAACATTGCAAATGCTTTATGGTTTGGTCCATACATAACTTGTATCTTTGTGTGGGTCTTTTTTTTTTTTTTTTCTTTTTTTTTTTCTTTTTTTTTTTTTTTAATAAGAAATGCGTAACTTTTGTTAAGAAGAAAATAAAAACATTACATCTTGAATCAAAGCTGACTCAATGAAAGAAGGATTTTCCTTTATCCAAGTTTCAAAACTAACAACACTCCTAGTATGCGAAGCTAAGAAGTGTACGTGAGGCGATTGTCCTATCTTCTCACATGAGATACCAAGACTAGTCGAAAATCCTTGAGCTTGTGCCTGAGACTTCAAGTCACACTCAAACACGACGTCATAAAAGCCCATATCCCAAGTAAAAGTTACTCCTTCCATTGCTTTTGCTTCACACTCCAACGGTTTTTTTTCCCATCTGAAAAGGTTCTTCGTTGATTTTCAACTTCATCACCAAATTTTTGTCTTCTATTGTTTTCATTATCTTGTTTTTGGGTGAGTTACGATGGTGATTGAATTACGTGTTTGCCTTATCTATACGGGATTGATATTTAGGAGAATTTATCAAAGAAAAGTGGGTTTACATTTTTGAAAAATTCTAAGACCACATAAAATTGCATAACTTGTGTTACAATTGATCAAGTGGCAAACTGTGAATAGTGGAAAAAAAATTGTGTGTCAATGTAAAAATAATAAACAACTAATCACAGTCTAACATAGGAACAGAGCCATTCATTAGCTTGAGGGCAATGACCTCCCTAAAAAGTTAAAGAAAACTTAGCCCAATCAACAAATTTTACCAAAAAATTAGCCCAGCCCTTAAAAATATTTGAAACAAACTCAATGTGAATCTTACATACCAAATCATTCCATCAAATTCCAAAAAAAAACAAAAAAACCTAAACTAAACTAAACGTGAGAGACAAAGAGAGTGAAAGATGCAGCAGTTGTGAGCTTGAGTGTTGAGACTTGAGCTCTTGACAATGAGTGTTGAACTTGTTGGGCTTTTGAGATCAAGCAGTGTATGGCTGCAACAACAGTAAACTTCTTAGATCCAACAGTTAAGAGAGCAAGGGACCCAACAACAGATGGTTTAATTGTGATTTGATTTGATTTCTAGACTTCAAGTAGGTTCAAATAAGAAAGAAGAAACTTTATTAATTGTGATTTGATTTATAAAAAATTAAAAAATAAAAAGGGTAATGGCTGTAACCCACTAACAGTAAATAACATGCTTTTTTACTTGACACTATTTTTTGTTTGTTAACCTTTTTTTTATTTTATTTTAAGAAATACTTGTTCACTTTAAACTTTATTTACATTTTTTGTTTTGGTTCGTGGGGCATATTTATTTGGTTTTTTTGGTTAGGGATTAATTTCTAGTAAAGTATATTTGTAAGATATGAAAATAACGAAGCATCTTAAATAAATAATGGTTTTACTTCAGTGAAATTGGTATTACTTTATTGTAGTGTAATGAATATAATGAAAGTGGATGAGCTTACATTAAACTCGCCCCCCAAGATTCGATTATGGGTTTTGTCCTTGGTCTAACATGTAAGATGTGGCAAGAATTATGGTAATTTATGTGATACTAGAACTACTTTTATATTATTACAACTTACAACTTTAGTTATGGGATTGAAAGAGTATTATTATGATACTCTTCCTCATGCAAAAGAGATAGAAGATGAGGTGATGTGTTTTTGACCACTAGCTATGGACGTGTAATTTCAAATAAAATAAATGGTTTTCAGTAGTGTTCATTCCATTGTCTGCCACAATAAATGTATTGAAACTTGTAGATAGAAAATAGAAGAAAAATGCGTAGCTAAGTTGTGCTCAATTAGGCAGTGTAATCCACGTTGGTTTTTCTATTATTAGGATATGTTTGGTAACCATTTTTATTTTCTATTTTCAAAAACTTATTTTTAGAAATAAAAAGAAAAAAATATTCTTGTATTTTTGAAAAAAAAAAACATGTTTGGTTGGTTGAAATTATATAAAAAAAATACTAAAATATGTTGTTTCTAGGACTCAAAATCTGATGCTAACTCATTATATGGGACAGATTCATTAAATCAAGTGTGTTTTTTAATTGTCTTTTGAAAATTAAAAATTGAAAACAGTCTTTTGCCTGTTTACAGTTTTCTTCACAAATTGAGTTTTGAGAATAATTTTTGCTTTCTATTCATTTTAAGTTGCCAAACAAGTTTTTTCATCTCAGAAATAGAAATTGGTTTTGAAAATAGAACATAAAGGGTAAAAACAGTTACAAAACTTACCCTTATATTCTGGCACTGATATGATTAAACTGACTACTTTTGCGCATCATTTTTGTTTACTCAAAAAAATAAAAAATAAATAAATAAATAAAACTAGTTTTTTTTTTTTTTGTTATAGTTAAAATGAAAAATAAGAGATTTGAATTCTAGATATTTTTATTGAAGATAACAAAAGATTCTAACAAGAGGTGAATTTTATTTTCATAACATAGTGACTCAAAACTGTGTGATGTTCAAAAAATAAGAAAATAATATAGACTACATGATACTAATCGTAGTATTTTAGACCTAATTTCATCCCTAATATATTGGGTGCTATTCTGTCAAAACAGAGGGTTTGATTTCACTGCTTAAGTGCTCAAATTAACCTTCTAAAAAAACAAAGGTCCTCAAATCAAAGCACATGTATAATTAAGAAGGTAGCGAAGAACAAACCACTTGCGAACTTGAGCAATGTGGTACACATCATACCTAATCTTTTGGATTAGGAGGACTAGAAGGATTATAGTGATTTCTTTCTTTTCATTTTTTTTTTCTTCTCTTGACAAGGGACATTTGATAATAAAACAAAGTGGATGAGCCTTCCTATCTACCTCGTTCAATATTTTCTAAAGCTTGTAACCCCGCTCAATTTTAAAAGTCAAATATACCAAATGTGAGGTTAACACCAATTTTTAAAACTTGTTAAAGTGGTTGATTGTAAATAGTAAAAAAAAAGTTGTGATTTTATGTAAAAAGTGGATAGAAAGTATCCATCACTCATAGTACATGACTTTCCTATATTGTGAAATTATGTATGAAATTGACGTGTTTTAGATTTATAAAAATAGTTATGGGACATATATATTTATTTGGCTTTTATGCAATGGCGAAGCCACACACAAAGGGGGGGGGGGGGTGCCAAGGCCCCCCAAAATTTTAAAAAATCATTTTATAGTATGTATATTATTTACATTTTAAAAAACGTAGCTTGTAAAAATTGAAGTTGGCCCCCCCAAATATTGAGTCATTTCAATGGTACTCTTAAAAGAAAGATAAATTATATTTAAAATTATATAATTTAAGAGGTTTAACAAATTAAAAAATTTAGAAAATGATAAATATTTGTACATGTCTAACATAAGAAATACACAGACTTTTATATGTTCATTAAAATTTAGAAGATGATAAATTCTCTCAGTAAATTAATTTGTGTATATATGTGTGTGTGTGTGTGTGTGTGTGTGTGTGTGTTGAGATTTGTCTTAACTAATATATTAGTATCACAACTTGGCCCCTAAACTAAAATTTCTGGCTCCACCTCTGCTTTTATGTGTAAGAGTAATCTGATCCGCCATTATCAGATTACTTAAGGCCACCTTACTAACTATGAGAATGAATGAGGCATGGTGTATAATAAAAGGTCCCACGTACAAGGGGTCATGTTCTAAACTTCTAATTCTACAAGACGTGCATGGTGGATTGACAAGTCTCTCAAGTCCCACATTGATTATTCTACATTTTCATTGCCTACAATATTCCAATCCATCATATTCCTAGGAAGAAATTTCTAACAGGCGCGAAATCAAGAATTTTAGCTTGTGGGACAACTCTTAATTTTAAAAGCTATATCTTAAAAAATGTTTAATAGTTATTGTGGGGCCCGTGGGCCCGGAATCCCTGGCCCACCTTTAGGCTGGCCCAAGGCCCAAGCCGAGGAGAACAATTGTCCCAGATAGTCGTCCAAAGGGTTTTAACCCTTCTCGGACCCATGCCGAGGACACACCCTTCCTCGGCATACCTAGTCTAATCCTGGGTAGGGGGCAAACCCAGAATAGGTGGTCACATCCACACTTAATGTGTTTGCCTGACCCTCCAGGCTACATTAATGATGACAAGACCCCTGAACAGTGCAACCTTGGAGGCCGCAACCCACAGTATGGCGAAGAACCTGTCTGATGGGACAAGCTCTGGAGCAGTAGCCTGGATGGCCAATAGCTGTAAGGCTAGGATCAAGCCAAAGGGCGTATATAAGGCAAAGAGCCCCCTCGTGAAGCGGGGGGCCTCCTCGAACGCCCGCCGAGGAGCAACCCCAGATGAAGAAAAGCTAAGGAAAAGCTCAAGGAGGACCGGCGAGAGGCCGGCCGGAGCCAAACCCTTCGTCCCACTCTCTACAAATTTATTGTCGGGGGTGCCCTTCCAAAAACGGGGCCCCTACAATTGGCGCCGTCTGTGGGGAGGGTTAGTGCGCCGGCCGGCGCAACCGACGGTCATTGTAAAGTAGTTACTACGCAAAAATTGGCGGTTTACTAGCATCTAGAGAATGGGAGAACTGGACAGTAAAAGCACGGGAAAGGGGGCTGGGGGCTGGCTCGCCTCGAAGCCGAAGCTTCAACAAAGCGAGGAGCTGACCCAGGGGCCCCGGAACACCCTCCCTTGTGATGCTTCCTCGACCCTCTCCAAACTGCACGAGCATTGGCCGTCGGAGACGGCAATACTCGGGCACCAGCCGTGACGAAAGTTCGCGTGCCTCCTTCGTCGGAGGTGCGCTCTGGGGAGAGACGTTAGGTACTTCAACGACGTCCCTCCTGGCCACCGTACAAGGCCCTGCCAATGTTACACCTAAACTCTGCCGCGCCGGCAGCCCAGTGGGGGCTGCGGCCACGGCAGCCCTTAACTCCAGATCTCCTAACTTTGGTCACAATCCTGGCGGCGGTGTCAAAGGGGCTCAGGGAGGCGAAAGTATATGTTTCTGTTTGTGGTGGAAGATTCATGGAATGAGGAGAAACATTCCCCCCAGAACGCCTTTTATGGAAGGTGAAAACTGGTGGGAGTTGAGCCACGCAGAATTCGAAGGGAGGATTATCAAAGGGAATTAATTCCCACCCAATTCCAAGGAGATTGCCAACCGCCTGATTCGTGTTAATTCACAAGGGCATTAATGAAGGCGCGTTACGGGCACCGAAGCGTCAAACGCGGAGCGCGGAAGGCTAAGCGACGCCTCGTAAACCAAAAAGATAGGGAACGCAAACTAGAGGCGAGATCGACTTCACGAATGAGGTCACAATCCGACCTGAGGAAAAACAGTTCCCAGGAAACAACCCGTGGACGTCTTCACACTAAAAGCAAAGCTTTCGGATCCGAGGACGAACTCCTATTGAAGGCAACTGTGTAGTAGTGGTACACTAACTCTTGCTCCAGAAGCTTATAAGGGGTTAGTGGAAGGGATTTCTATCCGATGTGAGACTGAGTTGCCCAAAGAGGTGAACACTGTGTCCTCACACTCGGGGACGAAGGCGAAACCGTGAAGGCAGCAACTGTACCTAGGTCTTGCATGGTACTCGGACCCAAGCCTACGGGGAGCTAGCCACTTACTTTGAGGGCAGCAACTGTACCTAGGTCTTGCATGGTCCTCGGACCCAAGCCTACGGGGAGCTAGCCACTCACTTTGAAGGCAGCAACTATACCTAGGTCTTGCATGGTCCTCGAACCCAAGCCTACGAGGAGCTAGCCACTTACCATTGAGGGCAGCAACTGTACCTAGGTCTTGTATGGTCTACGGACTCAAGCCTACGGGGAGCTAGCCACTCACTTTGAAGGCAGCAACTGTACCTAGGTCTTGCATGGTCCTCGGACCCATGCCTACGGGGAGCTAGCCACTCACTTTGAAGGCAGCAACTGTACCTAGGTCTTGCATGGTCCTCGGACCCAAGCCTACGGGGAGCTAGCCACTCACTTTGAAGGCAGCAACTGTACCTAGGTCTTGCATGGTCCTCGGACCCAAGCCTACGGGGAGCTAGCCACTCACTTTGAAGGCAGCAACTGTACCTAGGTCTTGCATGGTCTACGGACTCAAGCCTACGGGGAGCTAGCCACTCACTTTGAAGGCAGCAACTGTACCTAGGTCTTGCATGGTCTACGGACCCAAGCCTACGGGGAGCTAGCCACTCACTTTGAAGGCAGCAACTGTACCTAGGTCTTGCATGGTCCTCGGACCCAAGCCTACGGGGAGCTAGCCACTCACTCTAAAGGCAACAACTGTACCTAGGTCTTGCATGGTCCTCGGACCCAAGCCTACGGGGAGCTAGCCACTCACTTTGAGGGCAGCAACTGTACCTAGGTCTTGCATGGTCCTCGGACCCAAGCCTACGGGGAGCTAGCCACTCACTTTGAAAGCAGCAACTGTACCTAGGTCTTGCATGGTCCTCGGACCCAAGCCTACGGGGAGCTAGCCACTCACTTTGAGGGCAGCAACTGTACCTAGGTCTTGCATGGTCCTCGGACCCAAGCCTACGGGGAGCTAGCCACTCACTTTGAGGGCAGCAACTGTACCTAAGTCTTGCATGGTCCTCGGACCCAAGCCTACGGGGAGCTAGCCACTCACTTTGAAAGCAGCAACTGTACCTAGGTCTTGCATGGTCCTCGGACCCAAGCCTACGAGGAGCTAGCCACTCACTTTGAAGGCAGCAACTGTACCTAGGTCTTGCATGGTCCTCGGACTCAAGCCTACGGGGAGCTAACCACTCACTTTGAAGGCAGCAACTATACCTAGGTCTTGCATGGTCCTCGGACTCAAGCCTACGGGGAGCTAGCCACTTACCATTAAAGGCAGCAATTGTACCTAGGTCTTGCATAGTCCTCGGACCCAAGCCTATGGGGAGCTGGCCATTTACGACGGAGCTAAGGTGCTACATGGTCCAAAGACCCAGTCTTGTGGAGAAACTGACTACCTACTGAAGAGTCTAGGTGTCGATCCAGCCAGTCGAGGAAGGACCGGCCAGCGGAAGGCCTTCCGGAACGTAAGGGCCGAAGTTTTCAAAACCCTCCTCCCCGTCCGAGGAAACGTGCAGCAGGGTTTTGAGGGGCTATTGTGTGGCCCGTGGGCCCGGAATCCCCGGCCCACCTTTAGGCTGGCCCAAGGCCCAAGCCAAGGAGAACAATTGTCCCAGATAGTCGTCCAAAGGGTTTTAACCCTTCTCGGACCCATGCCGAGGACACACCCTTCCTCGGCATACCTAGTCTAATCCTGGGTAGGGGGCAAATCCAGAATAGGTGGTCACATCCACACTAAATGTGTTTGCCTGACCCTCCAGGCTACATTAATGATGACAAGACCCCTGAACTGTGCAACCTTGGAGGCCGCAACCCACAGTATGGGGAAGAACCTGTCTGATGGGACAAGCTCTGGAGCAGTAGCCTAGATGGCCAACAGCTGTAAGGCCAGGATCAAGCCAAAGGGCGTATATAAGGCAAAGAGCCCCCTCGTGAAGCGGGGTGCCTCCTCGGACGCCCGCCGAGGAGCAACCCCAGATGAAGAAAAGCTAAGGAAAAGCTCAAGGAGGACCGGCGAGAGGCCGGCCGGAGCCAAACCCTTCGTCCCACTCTCTACAAATTTATTGTCGGGGGTGCCCTTCCAAAAACGGGGCCCCTACAGTTATAATATTATAAAGGATTAAAAAAAAAAAAAAAAAATTGAGCACTCACAGTCTTGGCTGTAATTCTGCCCCTATTAGCTCGGACAAAAATTTATTTCAAGAATAACAAAGTCATAGGTCTCATCTATTACATCCAACCGAGGTGGTATTACATGTAGTCAAAACGTGATAGATTGTATCTACCAGCAGGATGTTTATTATTGGATGGATAATGGTGAAAGGAAAAAGAAAGTAGACTTTGATACCAGAGATGACTAAACGTGGGCTAGATGGCCATTTAACTATTAAGCAAAAGTGGTGGCCCATTAGGATTTAGGCTAGTTTTCCGAAAAGAAACCCATTAACTTTTCTAAGTGAGGCCCAATTTCTTGAAAACATGACCCCACACCCCCCCCCCCCCCTTTTTTTTTTAATTTACAAACCCCATTAATTCTTCCAAAACAAAACCCTAGTAATGGCATACGACTTTAAGCATGCTTCGGATATAAATTTGACTTTGCTTAATCACTTGCACAGTATGATTTTTTTAGATTCCTATACAGATGAGAGATTTAAACTCTAAATATGTTCATTGAATACAAGTATACAACAAAAAATCTCAATAAACAGTGAATTTTATTTTCATAACATAGTGACCCAAAATTACATGATGGTCACGAAATAAGAAAATAATGAAGACAACATGATACTAATCATGAAACCAACTTTCCATACAAATTGATTAATAAAATAATGAAACCGACTTGAGTGAGAATGTTACATAGTTTTGGGCCGTTATGCCATTAAAATAAAATATAGTTTTGGGATACATAGATGTTGGGGGTGGGGGGATTTACTGTGTAGTCGTTTTGTTTAAAGTCAGTTAGGCTTGGTTTTGACTAGAATTTTCAGGATTTGGGGGTTTGATGATGATATTCCTGATTCCTTATTAGTTGAGCTGCCAGGTGAATGTGCTTTTAAAGTTACTATTGAGAAGCTATGGAAGCACAACAAATGCTCGCATAGAAAGGTGTCTAGCCATTATTTACTACATACCTTAAAAAGCCAGTTAAGGTTATGATACCAAAGAATGGCAGTCGACCAAGTACCTCTTCACAGGCTTCAAAAACAAAGAATACAAAGAAGAGAAAAAAGTTGAAAATTGCATTGTTGTTTTTTTGGATTATATTTGTTATCGTTCTCATTTTATTAGATTCAATAGAAAAGTATCGGATTGTACATATTTACTCATTTTCCAAACATAAAGAGAGAAATTGGTAAGTTTCAAAGATAAATGTGGAAATTATGAACTATTCCAAGCATAAAGGAGGAAAGCACTTTTTTCCTAATTATAAATATCTACACAATCATATAATACCTAAAATTATAAAATATTATATAAGATAAATATAAAAATAAATAAATAATAATATAACTCTAAATGAACTTAATTGTTAAATATATGTAAGTTGCATTATGTTAAATTTAACAACCTTATTTATACTAATTTTCTCATTTTCGGTAATTTACGCCTCAAACTATAATTTTAATAGGTACTAGCCAAACAATCTGATTATTGAAACAAAACTTTTTAACAACCTTAATTAAAGGTTCTAGCTTTTTCAAAAACTCCATTCTGTCAAAAAAAAAAAAAAATGTCCATTTTCCTCAAGCAATTATCAATATCACCATTTAAAAAATAAATCCCAGCCAAAATCACCCTTAAACTTGGTTATATACTTAACAATTATTAAATATAAAAAATGACACCCACAAGGCCACAACTCACTACACTACTCATGGTTCGTTTGGATCAAGAGAGAATGAGGAAGAGTAGAGTAACAACCAAAATTAATTTATTTTCAGCGAATTCTATTCAATTCAAATGGGCTCTTAATATGGAAATCTGAGATTTCATACCAGATTTTATAAGTTAGTTTAAGGAGAGGCTATTGTAAATTGTCTCTACTTAGAAGATATGCATAAGGTGTCTAGTTTCAACAAGTTGGCTCCAAAGTATTTTTCACTTATGTTAAATGAAGGCGAGAGAGTTGAGACCATACACAGTTGCGTGCGTGAGTATTCTTCTTCTTCTTCTGCTTCTTTTTTTTGCTGAATGCGTGCGTATTCAAGACATGCAAAGATACCTTACCTATATGAAAAGCCCACATTGTACAAGGCCCAATAAAACTAGACCGCAGAATGATTTGGACCGAAAATATCATAAGTTACATGAATAGAATTGGTGGGTAAATTCTCTCAAAAAAAAAAAAAAAAAAAAAAGAATTGGTGGGTAAATATGGTGGTCCCTTATCGAGATTAATGATAAGATATATAAAAATGTTAAATAATTTGGTATTGAACAATGTTCTCTTGTAGAGCATTTTAGTTGTGGTTTTGGATTAACCTTTTTTTTTTTTCCCTACAAAGTTGAAAAATGTACCTCTGTACCTAAATAATTTGAAGTTTTAATAAGTTAAATTAAAAAAGAAGTAAAAAAAAGCTAACGAAATTAAGTAAATCCACACACTCTTATAGTATTCTTCTGAAATGTCACTGAATACAGTTGTTTTGTTGAAGCCTAGTTCCATTGTTTTTGCGGGAAATTTAGGGAAAAAAAGTGGCAGAGAAAACTCTATACCAATTTATGGGATGTTATAAATCTCGTGATTCAAATTCAATGTTATAAACTCTGTAACAAAATAAAATTTTAACGGTAAAATAAACTTGGAAAAAATGTCAAAAGACCCCCTAAACTTTGGGCATGACCAAAACACTCCCTAAACTTTTATTTTGGCCCATTTGCTCCTTGAAGCCTGCCAAATAAAGCCATCCGTTAATCTCTCTGTTAAGTGACTAACGGAACACAACACACACGTGCGTTTCATTTAAATCAAAGAAAATAAAAATCCATCACATTCTAATAGAGAGTGCATCGCCTGAGTGTATGGTTCTGCCGCCGTTTATATTATCTGCTACCTATCATCGTCTGTAAATCTGTAGCCACCTATGGGTAAGAGGAAAGAGAGTATGTGAGCCTGAGAGAGAAACCCAGATTGGAGAAATCTATGGATTAATTTTAAGAGAGGGAGAGAGAGTTTGAGATGTGGAGATTAGATTTGTGATTAGTTCTGACATCTGAGAGGCTAGAGCTTGAGAGTTTTTGGCTATGGAGGCTACAGATTGGCTAGAGAGAGAAAATTGCAATAGAAAGAAATTGCTATAGAGAAGCTAGAGAAGAGAGATGGCTTGGTCTTAGGAGCCACAGCCGGCAGTGGTGGTAGCGGTCTTGAGTCAGCCATGGTGACTGACCTGTGAGTTTGAGAGAGAGAGGCTGATCTGTGGGTTTAGAGAGAGAAGTTGCATAATGAAGCTTTGGTTTGGGCTTTGAGACTTTGCTGAAAACCCAGGATGGTACTTGTCGAACATGATCCGATTGTGGTGCATACCTCCGGCGATTCCACAACCTCCTGGATGCTTCTTGTGCTTGCCGATAAAGCCATGTCTGGTGCTCACTATTTATGGCCTCAAACAAGTTTTTGAAACTCTCTTTCCTTTCAAAAATAGAACAATTGAAAAAGAAACTCAATCCAGGGAAGTGATATAAAGAATTTTAAAGTAGCCGTGATAGAAGGATTAGAAGCTTATGATGAAGAAAAAAGTGACAAAAGTGATGAACATGTTGAAAACACATCTATATAGTGTCTTCACAAATGTGCTTATCTTTTGACTTAAATGAAGCTAGTTGTTAAGACGATGGTTATTTTGCCAAGGTAGGTTAACTCAGCGTTGAAGATGATGTGGCGTGTCCATGCTTCTTCCTATTCCTCTTCAAACGTGTCGCCATTGTTAGGATCTCTCAATCGGTTTGGAATTTGGATAGTTTTTTTTTTTTTTTTTTTTTTTTTTTTTTTTTCATATATATAAATGAAGTGCACGTGAGTTCCGTTAGTCACTTGACAGATAGATTAACAAATGGCTTTATTTGGCAGGCATGAATAGTTCAAAGAGCAAATTGGCCAAAATAAAAGTTTATGGAGTGTTTTGGTCATTGCCTCAAAGTTTAGGGGGTTTTTTTTGGCATTTTACCCTTATAAATATCCAAATAATAATACAATACCCAAATGATAAAATATTATATAAGATAAATATGAAATTAAAATAAATAATAATATAATTGTAATTAAACTTAATTGTTAAATATATGTAAGTTGCATAATGTCAAATTACAAATTTAACCTTACTTATATAAAATTTCTCATTTTTGGTAATTTATATCTCAAACAACAATTTTAATAGTTGCTAGCCAAACAATTTGATTATTGAAACAAAACTTTTTCAAAAAGTAGAGCTCGTTTGGTAATGTTGTTTTAGTAATATTGTTTATATTTTTTGAAAATACATGTAGGTGAAAATATATTAATGTGTAAAAATATATGTAATGTTATTTAAACATTGAAATATATTATTTAAAATACAGGACGACACACCCTGTATATTTTCATTAAGCAATTATTGAAATCACAACTTTTTCAAAAGGCCTAGTCAAAATCACCTGTAAACTTGGTGATATGCTTAACAAATATTAAGTATAAAAATGACACACCAAAAAGCCCACAACACACTACTTAGTACGAAAATCTGAGAAGATATGAAATTTCTCTCATCAGGTAGGCACAGTGGAGTCTCCAACATTTCGACAAGATTCATAGAAATGTTAATTTTGTTGACCCGATTGAAGTCATTGATTTTTGGAGGCACTGTTAAATGGCAAAATTATGAAATTGTGAAGACTAGAGAGGACAGTCAAGCGACAAGTTAGTGCAGTCGGTTGAGTTCATACAACAACCTCTTTACTAGTGTTGGTCTTTTTGGACTTTCTTAAATATGTATATTATCAGATATGGGGCCAAAATTATAAAGTTATTTAAAAATTTTCAAATTATTTTGGGTATTTCCAAAAAAAAAAAAAAAATCAATTTTTTCAAAAATTTTGGGGTGGCCAAGGCCTCCCTCAGTCCTTAAGTGACTCCGCCACTGTGCTAGACATAGGATCTGGTTTTAACTTTTAACATAAAAAGCAAAGATAAAGGTATTAGAATGTCTCTTTTAAGAACTCCAAAGATAATAATTTATAAATATATATATATATATATATATATATATATATATATATTGTAAATAAGGATAATAATTTATTAGGAAAAATAAAGGGGAACCGAACCATCATCATCCTCAACCAAGGCCCAAAGAGGGGATGTATGTGATAAGTTGGGGTTTCCAATTTGTACGAAAAGAGGCTAATCAAGTAAGGAGACATTGATGGTTTTAACATCAAGAGATTCAAGACATGAAAAGATGCTTTACTAATATACAATCTTCTCACTTCTGATCATCCCTTTGGTTTTTCTTGAATTGGAAATTAATCGATTTCTTCATGAAAATTAACTAATAAATATTATTAATTTAAACATCTATATAGTGATGCACTATTTCAAATTTAAAATAACGTTATATTTTGTATATAGTTGAATTCATAAAATAAAATATAAATTAATTCTAAAATAAAGCCTCTCTAGACACAAGTGTTGAAATAGGCCAAATAAAATATAAATATGCCCATGGCTTTATACCACAAGAACCCAATGTTTCCCGAATCCAAAATCCAAAATGTCATAAATGGGTCCAAGGATACTGGTATAACCACACCCCAATTCTTTTTTCTTTTTTTGTTGGGGGGGGGGGGGGGGTGGGTGGGGTTTGGGTGTGGGGCTCAAAATTATACCCAAGTGTTGTTTGGGTCTGAAATTCCATAATTTAAAATGAATGGAATTGGTGGGTCAAGCTTGGGTTTCAAGCGATAATTTAGTAGTAACGGTATTTCTTTTGGGTTCTAAACTAGACCGAAGTGTTCTTTAAAAATCGTGGCTAGGGGACATTCTTTTCACTGCTAACCATTCACTGGTTTTTTTTTTTTTTTTTTTTTCTTGAATTGGAAATTGATCAATTTCTCCATTAAGATTAAATATTAGAAATTTAAATATACATCTAGTGTTGCATTATTCAAATTTTAAAATAACTTTATAATGTGTATATTGTTAAATTCATTAAATAAAATTTAATTAATTATGAAAAGGACTCTCTCTATTTATTTCAAGTAAACTTCAAAAGATAATATCTAGAAAGCCAAAAAAAAGAAAAAAAAAAAATCTCGCTAAGCATAAAAAGGCTCTCATTCCAAGATCTATAAGCAACTATTGGGTAATTCTTAATAACCTTAATGGTATGATCTTGAAGAATGTATTGCTTTTTCTTGTACATAATCATCAAATCGTGGGTGACAAACATATGATTTAGTGCTAATAATTTGTAATGACAAAGGAACTAACCATTATCAAAGTAGAAGCCTTGTGGGCTAGCTGCTGGTGCTATTTAGGCCTCCAAGATGTAACATTGCTTTGTGAAAATGAAAGCAAACAAAAGAAAGAAGACAACAATTTTAACGTGGTTCGGCCATGAAAGCCTACATTCACAGTCTCTCTATTATTTTCTTTTTTGCAGTGCAAAAATCTAGTATAGAGCTTTGTTAATTAATTTATATATACAACTTTGGGAAACAGAATCCCAACACTTATACAATCTATATTCAAGATCACATTCATTACCTTCCTCCTGTATTTTATTTTGCTAATGACACAGGATATAACTTTGTTGATTGGGTTGGTGCATTTCCGTTAACGATTTGGTCTTCCTCAATAGACTGGATTGGTGGACTTTCCTTAAATGTTTGATCCTCAACATCCTTTGCAGTTTGCACCACAACCCAGAGGATCATCAAATGATTCATAATCAGGAAGAATGAAGTATCCATCACAATCTGTTCTTCTCAAATGTCACCAAGGACATCAAGCCCTACATTCAGCTTAGAAAAGAACTTAACAACTAAAATATTTATAGAACTACAATTTAAGATGCCAACAAAAAAAAGGAGGGATTGAGAGAGAAAGTCCCATCTTGTCTAGAACTTTCAACTATACCGTATACCCATCAGGCTATCACTATATATTTTGAAAGTAAGTGCAACAAGAGAAACAGTACAGTAAAAAGGTTCAAAGTTTTTTTTTTTTTTTTTTAACAAATTCAAGTACAGACTAAATTATAAATTTCACTCTCTAAATTTAGCATGTTTTTAATATTTTTTTTCCCGTAGTTTCATTCTATTTATTTTTCAATAAAGTTCAACTTTCATTCGTTTTTAATTTTCAATATTGTCATTCTGTTTGCCCCTGTTCAAAGTCTTTTCAGTTTTCAAATCTTAAAAAAAAAAATTGAAATATATTAGATAATATTGTTTAAAAGAAATATCCTAAACTTATGGTTTTTAATTTTTTTCTTCTCTTTTCCTCATCTTCATATGTGTCTCCGTCACTTCGTGTCACAACTTTGTTAAAGCATATTGGAATTCATTTTCTACATGAGACCTAGGCCATAACCAGGTAATCAATAGTACATTACAAATACAGAGATAGTTAAACAAGAAAACTATGAGAAATACAAGAGAAACTAATACGCGATTGCTAAAAGAAACATAAAGAGATGCTACAAGCCTAATTAATTTGCTCCACATTATACAAAATCAAAACCTCATCAAGTCATTATGGCAACTTCCAATAGGATCATTGGCCCTCTGTACCTGCATTCAAGGAAGAAAATTACCTTTCTAAATCATTGAATTAAGGGAAATCATTTCTATGTATAGGAAGAACATCCTTTGGTTTTCAAAATAGATTGATGCTAAGCGGTGAATGAAATTTTCCCTTCAAGAATAAGGAATTGAAAAACTATTTTTAGTTTCAGTCTTGCTACTAAGAAAATTCATAATAATGCCAGAAGGTTAAGTTGTTGAATCCCAAACTAATTAAATGTTCTATGGAAATGGCTATCCAGGTACCTGTGAGATAGTTAAGATTATAAACAACTAAATCGTTCCCAGTAATTTAGTTTTACCAAATACTTGAGTAATTTAAGCCTATGTCTATGGAAAAGTACAGTGTAAACATGTGCCAATAATCTCAACCACACCAGTAGGTATCACCAAATCAAAAATAGCTTAAACTTCATTTTGATTTTTGTGTTTTTCAACAAAAATTTTTAATCAAATTGGATGAATAGTACCATTTTGTAATCAAATTTCCCATGGCATCAATATTATCAATTTCGCTAGAATAAAAGAATGTGACAAGCACATGGCATCTTGTAGGATATATGATCCCCCTTCCCCCATAAAGGTTTGGAGTGGGTGTTAGAGCAACAAGTATTGTGTCATGAACAATTTACCTGTAAGTTGACGTCTTTCTCGGTGTATTCTTGTTCTGAGAAGCTTTTCTCTAATCAAGTGCAATTGCGCTACAACATCACCAATGTTCATCCTTTCTCTTGGAGATTCCATAGAACAAGAAACTCCTATTCCGAATATCAAAATCAAGCACTCCATAATTTTGGGACATTCTATTCGATTTTGAATGTGAGTATCATTTCTCCTTGTTTCCATATCTTCACTTTCCCAAAGAATAATAGGATCCACAATGTTACTCACTTGTTCAGGCAAAGCTCCTGTAACGAAATCATGAAGGTTCAAGTTGTCTTTGAAAATGTTATCAGTTGGCCTTTTTCCTGTGAACATCTCCAATAATAATATGCCATAGCTGTAGACATCACCATAAATTGACACCTCGTTTCCCAAACCATATTCTGCAATTGCATATAACATTTACAATATGATTGATCTAGTTTCATATTAAAAAAAAATATAGTAATACAAGTTTGAAAGAGCTCTTTAGTGGCATATAAAAAGAAAAAATAATGACAAGTGGAAATTTCTTTCAGGACATGCTCCATCTTCTAAAAGGCTTCATTGAGTTAATTTCATGCTTGGAAGTACATTAAGATATATTATGAAAAGAAAAGAATTTAATGTTCAAAAATGGAAAAGATATTCACCTGGAGGAGCATAACCAATTGTTCCTCTTAATCCAATAGAGCTTGATTGATTAGTGACACACTCTTGGGTAGCCTCCCGAAGGAACCTTGCCAAGCCAAAGTCACCAACATGTCCAATCATTTCGTCATCGAGAAGAATATTGCTAGGCTTGAGGTCACAATGAACAATTGGCGTATGGCAATGATGATGAAGATATTCCAATGCATGTGCAACATCAATAGCAATATTCAATCGTTGAAGAAGATTCAAATTCATTTTTTCCTTAGGAACCTCATTTCTTCTTGAAACTGGATGCAACCACCCATCTAGGTTGCCATTAGTCATGAACTCGTATACCAATGCTTTGAAATCATGACCTTGATAGTCAACACCTGAACATGCTGTGAGTACCTTCACTAGATTCTGATGTCTGATATTTCGCAAAGCCTCACATTCAGCAATAAAACTTTTGGAAGCTCCATGGTGCGAAAGGTTGAGTACCTTAACAGCAACTTTACGACCATTTTGATCAAGAATTCCTCTATACACAGATCCAAAGCTACCCACACCAATTAAATTAGTGGTGGAGAATGCATCTGTAGCTTTTAGGAGACTATGGTAAGATACATTCAAAAGTAAATTTCCTGAATTACTTAAAATACTTTCTCTTCTTTTTCTTTTTAAAGTGCGAAGAAGTAAAAATAACATTACTAAAGTTACTCCAAGAAGGCCAGATAATATAGAGATTATTAGCTTCAAGGAAGGAGTCAACTTCCTCTTCTTGTATTTATTGTATTTACATACAGGAAGATGAAACTTAGGCATGCCTCCACAAAGCTTACTGTTCCCCTTAGTCATAGTTGCACTTGTGTTCTTGAAAACTCCATTTGTTGGTAACTCACCGTCAAAATCGTTATAAGACAAATTCAATAACTGCAAGTAGATAAAGCTCTCCAAAAATTTTGGAATATTTCCAGAGAAATTGTTTTTAGAAAGATCTAAAACTTGAAGACCCCTTAATGATTCCAAAGATGAAGGAATGACCCCTTGAAAGAAGTTGCTTCTCATTGCAAGAATTTCAAGTTTTACACAACTACCAATACTCGCAGGAATTTCACCAAACAACATGTTTTCAGAAATATCAAAGTGTTCTAGATTTTTTAAATTTGCTATTTCCATGGGAAGGACACCAGTAAATTTGTTGCTTGACAAGTCTATATCAAATGGTGAGAATGAGAGACCATTGACTAGAGATGACATGGTACCACTAAGATTGTTATAGGCAAGATCCAATACATTCACTTTTTGACAATTGCCTAGGCTTAAGGGGATACTTCCTTGAAGATTATTATTGTTTAAAAACAACTTTATCAAAAGAGTTAAATTTCCAAGAGAAGATGGAATGCTCCCAAAGAAATTGTTTTCCGATAAATACAAATATTGTAACTTTTGTAGCTTTCCAAATTCAAAGGGAATATGACCTGATAATTTATTATTCGACATAACTATTACCTCCAAATTGGTTAGATTTCCTATTCCAATAGGAATGTTTCCAGATATTTTATTATTACCACCTAGAACCAATGTGGTGAGAGTAGTTGAGACATTGGCAATGCACCTGGGCAACTCTCCCCCAAAGTTATTGTGGTCTATCTGTAAAGTGGTTAGATATGTAGAATTTGTCAAAGAACAGAGAAAACTCAAGTCATTTGCCCCTCCATTTCCAAGCTCGTTAACAGCCATGACAAAAAATGAAACTCTATATAACTTCTCCAAAGATGGAACTCCTCCTCTTAGTCTATTTTCGCCAAGTTCAAGAAGCTTTAAATTTGAGGCATTAGATATTGAAATAGGGATAGGTCCAGTAAATTGGTTGGTGCTAATGACAAAATTTTCAATATTAGGTAGAGTGATACCTGTTTCCGATGGAAGATGCCCTTGGATTTGGTTGTCTCCTACATAAAAATCTTTTAACAAAGAAAGATTGAAGATTGAGGGAGGAATTCTTCCAGACAACCTATTTGAACCGACACTAAAAAATGTAAGTTTCGTCAATTGGCCAAAAGAATGAGGGATACTCCCACCCAAGTTATTACAACATGCACCAAACACTTCTAGAGAAGAGAAGTTACCGAATAAAGGTGGGATACTTCCTGTAAAATTATTTTCTTCAAAAATAACAAAACGGAGTTTTGACAAAGTGCCAAGAGTTGTAGGGATTTCCCCATCCAAAAGGTTGTGACCAAAATCAATGACTTTGAGGTTGGTGCAATGGGATAAATTTCTTGGAATTTTGCCAATATGTGTGTTATTGTACATTTGTAGGGATTTCAATCTGCGTAAACGATCAATTTCTGAAGGAATTTCATTGTGAAAGCTATTGTTATTGAGTATTAGATTCTTCAAAAAACTTAAATTACCAACATGTGGTGATATAGAGCCTACCAGTTCCGAAGATTGCAGTTTCAAATTAATGACCCTTTGATGTCGATGACCACAGGTAACCCCTCGCCATTGACAAAAATGGATGCTATCATTCCAAGAGCTCAAAACCTGGAAAGGATCAACAGTGATCTTGGCTTTGAACTCAAGCAACGCCAACCGGTCGGTCTCATTATTCCCGCCAACAACAAAGGTGACTAACAAGCCACACCACCAGAGAAGGATAAAAGTGTGCATGAAAAAAGAAGAGGACGGTGGAGATGAACTCCATTGGGAAAGCCCCATCTACAATATGGTTGAAGAGGCAGTTGGTACAAGTGTGTATTGTGAGGGAAGGCTAATTTGGCTGTGTATAGAATCTCAAGAAGTGGCAAATTTATAATGAGAGTGAGAGAGAAGAAATTTGGTGCGAGAATTTTGGGGATTATAGTTGGTCTGATCATCTTTAATTAATCAGACCGTGTACCCATGATCCACGTGGAATGCTATAGTTTTGCCCCCTTTATATTAAACCAAAGGTGTGTTCATTTGGTGTATTTTAAGCTTTTAACAATTGAGGATTTGGAAGTGCAGCGTCTGTACTCGGCTGAGCCCAAAATACACGTTTCCAGACCCTTCACCATACGCTTAAGTCTGATTAAGAGACATGGTTGCAGATGGTCGGCTCAACATCTTTTTTATTGCTAAATTTTGATAGATGCACCCAAAAAAAAAAAAAAAAAAAAGATTATTCGAACCACAGCTCCCATAAAGATGAACAGATAATACTAAACAATTACAAGATTCTTAAGGTTTATTTGGATACTTTTTATTACTAAAATTTTAAAATATTATAATAAAATAATTTTTTAAATGTGTGAATAATATTGTAAAATTTAATTTTAATTTTTTTTAAAAAAATATTTGCAGGTCTCGTAAATGGTTCATAAGACCCACAAAAAACGCTAGACATGGCCGCTATCTAACCATACACTTAGTATTCGTTTGGATATGGATGAAAACTCACGCATTTGCATTTTTGCCTTTTTTTTTTTTTTTTTTTTTTTTTTTTTTTTTTGACTAGTGCCTCTTACATTGTTTATAGGACATGAATAGTGCATTAAGACAAATGTACAATGTTTGGGAAAGTGAACAGTAACCTAAATTTTTTTTTAAAAAAATTGTCAATGATATTCCACATGACCACATATTCATTGTCAATGACATTCCAATGAATCCAATCCATCCTATTCCTATGAAGAAAGAATCCAATCCGTCCTATTCTTATGAAGAAATTTTTACGTAGCAGGAAAAAAAAATGATGCTTCAATTATAAAGCAATTATCGTTTTGATTTTTTTAAAATAAGAATAGATTTTCATATTTGAGTTTACTTAATGTGAGTCTTTTTTTTTTTAATACTAAGTATTATAACAACACTGCGATAGGAGAAAATGTCTTATGAAAGCTGACAATCTTAAAATACTTAGCGTGAGCTAGATAGGCCATTTAGGACTTTCCAATTATAAAGCAATTATCACTTAGTTTAGGTTTTGAAAAAAAAATGCATTAACTTTTCTAAGAGAGGTCCAATTTTTTGAAAACATAACCCCGTTACTTCTTTCAAAAAAAAAACTAATGCTAAACATGTTTATTATTTTTTCCCCCTTAAAAAAAAAAAAAAAAAAACTAATGGCTTAGACTTTAAGCATGCTTAGTATAAAGAATTTGATTGAATCCTTAATTAATTGCACTATAAGGATTTTTTTTTTTTAGTTACCAAGTGAAATAAGGGATTTGAATTCTGAATATTTTTATTAAAAATAACAAAAAATCCTATATAAGAGGTGAATTTTATTTTCATAGCATAGTGACTTATGTGTGAAATTTTTTTTTTTTGGGGGGGGGGGGGGTGGGAGGGGGGGATGAATCCATGTGTGAATCTAACCAAGAATTTTTTTTTTTTTTTTTTTTGAGATATTGCAGAGTCTAAAGTTGATAATTCAGGACCGCAAGTCAAGTTTGCCAAGATTTTTCCTTCTCAAAAAAAGTTTGCCAAGATTTTCCAAAAGCATCTTTTGATTTTGTCTTTTTATTTCATTGGCTGGGTAAGTTTTTGCAAAGATTTTCCGAAAACCTAACAACCATTATGTTTGTAATTTAGTGAATGTGCTTTTGCTTTTTGATCAAGTAATTAATCTCGAATCTCCACTTGGAAGGGGAGATTTCAAAGTATAGTTATGTAAAAGAATCTGCAAAGTCTAAAGTTGATAGTGCAAGACCGCAAGTCAAGTATGCCAAGATTTTCCAAAGGTAACTTTTGATTCTGCCTTTTTATTTCATTGGTTAGGTAAGTTTTGCAAAGATTTTCCAAAAACCTAACAACCATTATATTAGTATTTTAGAAAATGTGCTTTTGCCTTTTGATTGTGCCTTTTCATAATACTTTGCAATTTTATGTGAAATAATTTAGGAAAAATATTCATACACCCCCTAAACTTTGAACTAGTAGCCAAGACACTTCCTAAACTTTTTTATTGGTCAATTTACTCCCTAATCTATATACACTTGCCAAATCATTACTCTAGTTAGTTTCACATTAAAACATTAACGGAATATGAGAAGCACATGATCTTTAAAAACTAACTAAATCACTATTTACACGATAAAAAGAAGAGAGAAAAGAAACTGACCAGCAGAGAAGAGAGAGAGGCATTAAATATTGAGCAGGCTAGCTGATTGTACCATGGTTGTGTTCAAGGGAAACTATTTTTGCTGGTCGCTTTTTGAATGATGGGTTGAAGTTGAAACCCAAGAGTGAATCCTTTTTTTTTTCTTTTTCTTTTTCTATTTTTTGGATGAACCCATGTTTGAATTTCACCTTGAAAAATATTTTTATTTTTATTGATCACTATCTAATCAAGCATTCCCATCCATCCGGGGAGCTAAAAATGCAAAATAGCTCTCATTGTTTACAAAAATGCATAATACATATGTCATCCTCATTGTCAGAATCATCTTCGGGCTTAGTGTCACTCAAAGTTGCAGCAAGTGCCTTACTCTTCCCAATGCTCTTGAGATATGTCGGGCATTCATGCTTCATGTGACAGAATCCATGACATCTAAAACATTTTGGTCCTGCAGGAACATTGTACTAACCGCCATCCTTAGCATCCTTCTTCCCTTTGTCTTGACTCTTAAACTGAGAAGAACTGGATTATCTACGGTCCTTGTCGAAGTTTCTCCCATTGGCATTCTTCATAAACTTCTTGAACTGCCTTATGATGTAGGACTTCATCTTGGAATCTTCATCATTGGAAGACTCATCTGTATCACTGATCTTTGCCTTCAAGACCATGCTCTTGCTTTTATCTGTTTTGCCAATCCTAGATAGTCCTAGCTTGTAGGTCTGCAAGTTTCCAACCAGCTCAGTTAAAGGAATTTTGTCAATATCCTTTGATTCTTCTATTGTCCTAATCTTGGTATGGAATCTCTTAGGTAGAGATCTGAGCACCTTCCTTACAACCTTGGGTTCAGGGATGGTTTCCCTAAGATTGAAGGCTGATTTCACTATGTCCTTGAGCTTGGCATAGAACTCATCAAACGACTCATCCTCCTCCATTTTAATTTCTTCAAAGCTTGTAGTGAGCCTCTGAAGTTTTGAATCTTTGACAGCCTTTGTTCCTTCATAGGCTGTCTAGAGGATAGTCCAAGCCTTCTTAGCAGTTTCAGTTGAGGATATCTTCTTGAACTCCTCATTGGTGACTGCGCTAAATAGGGCATTTAAAGCTCTGCTATTGAAGTTAGCTGCCTTGATCTTTGCGTCATCCCAATCGGCCGGTTCTTCTTTTGGCTTGGTCCAGCCAATCTCTATAGCTTGCCACACCTTCTCATCTAAATACTGCAAGAAAGCTCTCATGCGTACTTTCCATTATGCATAGTTAGTGCCATCAAATAAAGGAGGTATGATTAATGACTATCCTCTATCTATGACAAACAGGGGTCAATGGATCAACACAACAAAGATTAAACCTAATCAGAGTGTGCCTGCTCTGATACCACTTGATAGGCCACAAACTAAATGACCCCTTGTGATTAAACCAATTAATTAATTAGCCAAGTTATTAATTAATCAATTTAACATGCAAATATATGGAAGCACAAATAAATCACCAATAAACTAAATATGCAACGGAAACTAAATGACATGATGATTTGTTTACGAATTGGAAAAAACCTCGATGCAAAAACCCCACCGGGTGATTTTCAGGTCACCACTCCCGAAACTCCACTATTATCAAATCAAGTGGTTACAAGTAAAGGAATCCCAAGTACCTTACCAATCTACAGTTGAACCCTTATCCCAATACTCAATTGGACTTGATCTGTAGTGACAATTTCCACCTTTGATGTACGGCTCCCAAGTACGTGACTAACCAATGCGCGGATCCCAGTACGCGACTTCAAAACACCAACTAAGGAGGAGAGGTTGGTTGCAAAGTTCTTCAGTTCATCCTACACGATGAAGATCAGGAAGATGCTTGGTCACAAAACCCTTTGGTGCAAATACACAGCAACTTCTTCAGAAAAGATGAACTAGGTCAAGAACTTCGTCTTTGATCACAATTTGCTTGAACAGAGATTGCTCAATGCTTTTTCAACTTGTGTACAATTTGACAGCTCTTAAAACAATCATTTTATATGTTTAGGGTTTGGAGAAAAGAAGACCTAAAAACATATTTACGGATCCCAATGAAATCAGATCAGAAAACCTGATTTTATAAATCTTAACAGATAGTAGGTGTCGAGGTAGCTATTGAGCAGGTGTCGAGATTTAATGAATTTGCACTTCAGCTTGCTTTTTCTTGGACAGACTTGATGACTTCAACACTTAACCTTGAAACCTTGTTTCTTGAAGTATTAAAAACACCTAGAACTACCCAATTATAAGTAGAGTGCGTTTTGTCAAAGAATTTAGCTAATTTACATAAATAAGTGACATATGTTCTTAACAAGTGAAAACACATATGTCCTAACAAGTTTTATCATAAAGCTATTCATATTGAGAAAATACGCATAACGTTTATTGTGATGGGAATTTGGAGCTGCTTTAATTAATAGACTAGTATTAAATTGTCTCTACTTAGGTCCATTCAATCCAATTTGGTCCATTTTAGTGTAATTTGATCCATTTGGTCATTCGGTCAATTTTGGTTCACTTTGGTCCAGTTCAATCCATTTCGTCCAATTCTTTCTAATTTTGGCTCAGTTCAATCCAATTCAGTCCATTTGATCCATGTTAGTCCAATTCAGTCCATTCCGGTATAATTCAGTTCATTTCTATCTACTTTAGACCATTTTGATCAAATTCAATCTGTTTCGGTTCATTTCAGTCTACTTCAGTCTTTTTAGTCCAATTCATCCATCTCGGTCCACTTTGTTAAGAATGAGAAAAAACTAGTTTGGGTTGACAGTATTATAAATTATTTGAATAATATTAATTGTAATTATATGATAAGTTTTGATTATCAGGATAATCATCTTTAAGGGAATGAGAAACTTGAAACTTAAAAATTTTAGTTGTATCAAAAGAAATTAAGAAAGTATAATGCATAATAACAAAAATTAGAAGAAAATGGACCACTTCAAAAAAGAGCAATATATATAAAATAAAAAAAATACAATTATTTATTTGTAAAAATAGAGAGATAGAAATTACTTTTAATTTTTTTTTTTAAAATTTTAAAGAGAACAAATTATCTACAATAAAATTTAAAGAATAAATTATACATTATACTACATTTCAAAATAATTATACGCATTGCATTGCAACTAGTTAACTTTTAAATTTTAGTCACATGAAGTATGTTTTACATACATTCGTTTCACTTTTGATCATTCCTTGGTTCTTTTCTCAAATTGGAATTTGATTGGTTTCTCCATTGAAATTAAATGTTACAAATTTAAATGTCTAACTAGTGTTACATTATTTAAAATTTAAAATAACGTTATATGTTGTATTATGATAGATTCATAAAGTAAAATCAAAATAAATTGTGAAATATACTCTCTATTTATTTCAAGTAAACTTCAAAAGATATTGTCTGGAAAAAAAATCTTGTTAAGAATAAAAAATCTCTCATTACAAGATCTACAAGAAAATACTGGGTGCTTCACAATAACCTTAATGGTATGATACTGCAAGTATGTATTGCTTTTTCTTGTACATAATCATCAAATTATGGGTGACACACATTTGATTTAGTGCTAATAATTTGTAGTGACAAAGGAACTAATCATTTGATTCATTACCAAACGAGAAGCAATTCTTGGTTGTTGGAGCTATCCAAGGCCCCAAGCTACAACATTCCTTTGTGAAAATGAAAGCAAACAAAAGAAAGAAGTCAACAATTTTAACGTGGTTCGGCCATGAAAGCTACATCCATGGAGTCTCTATTATTTTTTAAAGTAATGTTAAAGTTACAAATTATTGCACAGATATGATGACAAAAAATAAAAACAAATAAATAAATACAAACTAGGACAAATACAAGATAAACTAATAAGTGATTGCTAAAAGAAACAAAAGGAGGTGCTACAAATCTTATTTTGTTCCAACATTATACAAAATCAAAACCTCCTCAAGTCATGATAGCACCTTCCAATAGGGTCATTGGCCCTCTATACCTGCATTCAAGGAAGACAGTTATCTCTCTAAATCATTGAATTAAGGGAAATCATTTCTATGTATTGGAAGAACATGCTTTGGTTTCCAAAGTAGATTAATGCTATGCGGTGAATGATGTTTTCCCTCCAAGAGTAAGGAATTGAAACAACTATCCATCTCCCATAGCTTAAAAATCAAGCAACCATGAAGGAACCTTGCCAAGCAAAAATCACCAACATGTCCAATCATTTCATCATCGAGAAGAACATTGCTAGGCTTGAGGTTGCAATGAGCAATTGGTGTATGACAATGATGATGAAGATATTCCAATGCTGTGCAACATCAATAGCAATATTTAATCTTTGAAGAAGATTCAAATTCATTTGCTCCTCAGGAACCTCATTTGTTCTTGAAATTGGATGCAACCACTCATCTAGGTTGCCATTAATCATGAACTTGTATACCAATGCTTTGAAATCATGACCTTGATAGTCAACACCAAAACATGTTATGAGTACCTTTACTAGATTCCGATGTCTAATATTTTGCAAAGCCTCAGATTCAGTAATAAAAATTTTGAAAGCTCCATGGTGCAAAAGGTTGAGCATCTTGACAGCAACTTTACGTCTATCATGATCAAGAATTCCTCTATACACAGATCCAAAGCTATCCATACTAATTAAATTACTGGTGGAGAATGCATCTGTAGCTTTTAGGAGATTTTGGTATGATACATTCAAAAGTAAATTTCTTGAATTATTTAAAATACTCTCTCCTTTTTCTTTTTAAAGTTTGGAGAAGTAAAAATAACATTACCACAGTTACTCCAAGAAGGCTAGAAATTATAGAGATTATTAGCTTTACGGAAAGAGCCAACTTCTTCTTCTTGGATTTATTGTATTTACATATAGAAAGATCAAACTTAAGCATGCCTCCACAGAGTTTATTGTTTCTCTTAATCACAGTTGCACTTGTATTCTTGAAAACTCCATTTGTTGGTACCTCACCATCAAAATCATTCTAAGACAAATTCAATAACTACAAGAAGATAAAGCTCTCCAAAAATTTTGGAATATTTTCGAGGAAATTGTTTCTAGAAAAATCTAAAACTTGAAGACTCCTTAATGATTCAAAAGATGAAGGAATGGCTCCTTGAAGGAAGTTTCTTCTCATGGCTAGAAATTCTAGTTTAGCAGCTACCAAGACTTGTTGGAATTTTTCCAAACAACATATTTTCAAAAGTATCAAATTATTCTAAAATTTTAAAATTTCCTACTTTTATAGGAAAAACACCAATAAATTTGTTGGCTGAAAAATCTAGAGCAATTGGTAAGAGATGGCTAGAGATCTAATTCATTCTCTAATTTCCCTGCACGTCTTTTTCCCGCTGAAGACAAATCAGGGTGAGAAAGAGAAGGCTATTGAGAATGTCTAGTCTAGCTTTAGTCGTCTCTGTCTCTAGCGAACCCGTAGTGCGTGTCTGCCGAGATGTGAGTGACCTACCTCAGTCGAGAGAGAGATCCCGCTATTGATTATGAATTCCAAGGAACTCCAAGAGAAGAGCAAAAGGTAAAGTACTGACTATAGTCCTCAAAGCAAGAGCGGAATTCGACATACCTTGCTTGAACTTTCATTCACTATCAGGCTAGAAAAGGCCAGCAGCATAAAGAAAGGAATTATTATCGCTTAGCGCTTGTGCTGAGGGCTTTTTCTGCTGCAAATTGAATTCGGGTAGGTAGTAGTATTTTCTACCTGCCTAACCTCACACTGTTTATGACATTGACTTGTACACACACACTCAATCAATGCTTGTTGGATCAAATCATGCCCCTTAAACCCCTCACGGAAGCCATCTTATCTACAACGCGATTATGAACAAGATGCCTTACCATTGTCCGCAGCAGGCCGTAGGGAGGGGACTGGACTGGGAAAGGAAAAGCGGGTCCCCTTATTCACCATAGTGCCTAAGGGGCAAGTCATGGGGTAAATAAGGCCCATAAAGAAAGAAGCTCTGTTTTAGTACGCTTGGATGACCGACCAAAAAGCAAGGGCTTTAGCAACGTACTCTCGGCTCCGGGTATGTAGGACAGCCCACCGAATAGCTGCCAAGCCAAGGGAGGAGGTTGGGGGACCAGAGTCGATGAGGTTAGGTCCTGGCGCCCATATGAATGTATATATTTTCTTCCTTATTCTTAGCTTGGCTCTCATTTCAGGAACGGAAGCTGAACGGGCTGAGGCTTCCGGTGTCCATAAGGCTAACGCAGAATGCTAAATTAATATACTGTAAGACTTGCTAACAAGGAGTATATTCGAAGGTCAGTAACAAAGGCCACGCCCAGTAGTTAAGGCTAAAAAATTTCAGAGAGGCGAAGGATGAACCCTTTAAGGCAAGTTTCAATACTCAAGATAGCAGGACTACCTCCTGAGAATAAGGGTAGCTAAGCACAGGGTAAGGCAAAAGTTAAGAAGGCGAGCAATAGGACGGAAACAAAAGAGGTGGCGAGCTACTCCAGAGTGGCCAGGAAGCTAATAGACCGCCCGGAGGAAAGCAGGCCTGGTGATAAAGAATGGGAGCTAGGTCTTACGAACGGATGAAAAAGGGGCAACTTTCGTGTACTTTGTAAGTGGATGTAACTGTTAAGATTTTCTCTCGGATAAATCTTTCTCATCTTGTTCCTCAATCTTCGGGGAATACGGCTCAGTTCATATGGATTACGCCTTGATTGATTTCACGAATAATGCGCCTATAATTGAGAGTTTGCCGTATATCTGTGTGCTTGGCCATCGTTTTTTGCATAGCTCTGGATGAAATAGGGGTGGGTCGAGACGTCGGAAAAAAAGCGGCACGTCGCCAGTCATTGCGACAAGACAAAATTTTCTCATCATTAAATCCATCGGAACGGAGAGCTTCCTCGAGTTTGAGCTCGCACTCAAACTGCATATTCAGCAACTTGCTACGTTCAAAGGGAGAGGGAGATTGAATTACCTCATTTTCTATTAATCTTCCTAACTCTTGCTCCAATTCCATGCGGCGCTGCGCGTCAGAGAGCAATGGCTCGATTTGAGAATAGAAACTCCCCCCCTGTCCTTCGTAAGCTGAAGGAGCAGGCTTATTATGGTTCTCTGAACTAAATGCCACCACCGATCCACCCTCAGAGGGTCCCGGGGAGGCGGGGACGTGGTTGGAAGGGCTCTCGGGAATCTCGAGGATTTCCACCGGACCACCTGGGCTGGGGGCCCTATATATGATCTGGCTAGGATCCACTGAAGAAGTATTGACTGGCTTCGCAAGATCGGATATGCTTAGTAGGGCTTCGGTGAATCCCCCCGCCGAGCTAGAAGCTCCCACATCCGCCCCATTTGGTAACATCCAATTTCCCAGATAGGGCGCGGCTTCGGGAGTTAGGAGGGCCCTCAAAGGAAGCACAATCCACAAGGTCATACCCCCATCGCAGCCTATCTTTTGAAAAGATAAAGAAATAATGTGCACCACAATAAGAGGTCCTCCCTTGGAAAGCACGTCAAGAAACCAAGGAATGAAACCCATATTAAGACTAATAAGATACATAAACAAAAGAAAAGAACTCAAAAAGATGTATGGGAGGAAGATGCGGAGATGAGGAGATAACGGTCGATGGGCCATGCCAGTACAAATTTTTGTGAATTGAGTATTACATTGGATTTCCCTTCAAATCTTATGAGCGTTGTTTCTATTTCCCTTCGCTTCTTTGTTGATTGAAAATCTTGAATCTTGTCTGCTCGACTGAGGTGTCTCTACCCTGGACGCTCTGTCTCCTTTTATGACTTCCCTACAGCTATGAGAGGTTTTCGGTCAACCGAGTTCGAATACATACCGCCAGTAGAACGGCATTGAATAGTCCCATCCTTACAGTGAAAGTGAGTCTATTCAAGGGATTTCCTAAAGTGCCACAACCCAGCCATAAAAGGTACGGAGGTCTCCCTCCAGTTATACTGCTATGAGTATAACCAGAGAACGACATTAGTAATACTCTAAAGTGGGACATGTTCTCTTGTGTACTTTTATAGTCTGGATTGCTTTTCTTCCCCTTCGTCGGTTCAATTCAACTAAACAGATGAGAATATGAATTTTCTTTGAAAAGAAAACAAGAAGATGCGTAATCGGATGATGAAGAAAGGAACCTTAACCGCTTGACAAGAAAGAAGAAAAAGGCACATCTGTAAGCAAGGACAGACGCCAAAGCAAGATTGGAGCTCGAAGACCAGGCAAGGGAAGCACGCTTTCGGACAGTAAAAAAGGCAGACTCAGGAAAAGGCGCTTACAGCCTTTATTCCACTGATGACACTATTAATAACTTTTCTTTGGCGTTAGTAGCCTATGCAAACGATTCTTCTGATGCATCTCTAGATGCGAATTCTTCGGCGGATGAAACTGTGGGGTTTGGTCATTGGCTTACTTTACTGATGATTCCAGAGCGAATTTAGCGCTATTCGAGCCAAAGGGGTTGACAACCTATCGGCGTCAAATCAATGTTTTCGTTCAATCATTTCCTATGGGCTAGACTCTATTATGAAATTGACCTTGCTCACCACAAAGCTACTATTGCATACCGCTCAATGCACGCTAGAATGGATCTCAGCTAAACGGTTACCGGTCCACCAGCCCCGCAAGGCTCTCAACGGTGAACTCCTCGGTTCATCAATGTTTTGATCTCTGTTCTCGCGCATGAAAAGCAGCATGCAATGTTGCCTTGCTTCACGTGAGCGCGCATGGCTCATTAAGCTTGAGATCCTCTCTCAACCAGCCGCCAGCCCCTTTTGGAACTCGTTCCCGGAATGAATTTCTTCTTGTTGAAAAGACACTACATCATCCATCCACTTTCAGCTAAAAGTCAGACTTTTGGTTTGAAAATGACGTATGTCACAGCTCTTCCTTCTCCACCCACCACCCTATAGCTAGACTTTAAATGCGCTAGCTTTCCAAGGAATCCATCATTCCTTATTTATCCCAAAGTGGGCTGGAGCGTCACCACATCGTAGATCTATTTCCTCAATCCACCATCTAGAACAAGGGTTTGTTCCAACAGAGCAATGGGTTGTTCTTTGGTTTGAGCCATAGAAAGAAGATTGAATAGAAAGCATTCGCAGTAAGTTACTTATTCCTATGATCACCGATCATCATTCAGGAAAGGATTTCTCCTCAAAGTCAGTGTTCGCTGTGCTGGAACGAGCTGGTCGAGATGCGTGGTGTCCAATTGCATCGGTACGGGGCGAAAGGTTGCCTAGCCATGAGAGTACTAATAATTTAGAGAAGCGAGTAATCTGGGTTGGGCTAGCCCGGTGAAAAAAGAACACTCCGTTTCTAGGGACGGAGTCGAAGATCAATACTCAAGAGGTGAGTGAACCTGTGGCTTCTTAGTCTCGTTTGGTCTTGCTATGGCTAACTAAATTTGTGCCTGGCGCGCTATTTCTATAGCACATTTGGGCTCTTTGCAGGCGAGGTAGCTCGCTTTGTTGGTGGGTAAGAGCCAGTCGTTGGTGGATCTTGAGGGGGTGGTAGTTAACCAAGTGGCAAATAAGCAGGAGCAACAACTGCATAAACGACTGCTTTGCCTTCATCTATATTGACTTCTTCACCCGGCTCAAACACCAACTTAAAAAGAAGGCTCCCGCGCGCGGGCTAGCGCACCTTAACTATAGGGCAACCAACCGGCTCAAAAGCAGGATTGCCCTTTCGAATTGGATTGATAGGAAACAAGCAAGGGTGGTCGTAGATCAGCTGTAGGCTTTAGACAAAAATGGGCGGTAGCGGGAACTCATCCTAGGGGAATGCTTAGATCGGGTAAGTCAATGCACATATGGATTTTCCCATTGTTTTTCTTGACTCGAACCAGCACTAGCCCCTATTGAGTAAGGAAAGCGCTTACACGATTATCCAGAACAAAAGAAAGGAGTTAGTTCCACTAGTGCGCGGGGAAGGTAGATTTGTTGACGAAATGAAAGGGTATAGGTGAAATGCAAGCAGCATTAGAGAGAGGGTTTCTCTCTACCTGGAAAAAGAAGTCAAGGGAAACTCTCTGATACCTGTCATATGCTTATAAGTACATACCTTAGTTATACCGGAGGCTTCTGTTCTAGTTCTAGGGTTGTGAGAGGTTTTTGTCTTTCTTGCCTGCTTTGGAATTGGATCTTGGTCTATTTGAGATTGTTCCTTTTAATAGTGATTTGAATAACAAAGAACTTCACTTCTTCGCGCAAGTCAGAAAAGGGTACGGGATTCGTAGCCCTATGAGTCATTCGGACCTCGCGTTCATGATATCTACAACCTTTTGAAAGGCTCTTCTGTATGTGAACAGGAAAGATAGATGGAAGGTACGCTCGCTTGCTGTCTTGTTCTTTGTCGTGAAGATCGGTTTTTATTCGAAATATAGGGCCTTAGTAGGAACCAAAAATATCTTCTTATTCTTTTTAATTCCCTCGACAACTTTGAAGCAATTAAAGGGAAGGCCGAAGGACTGGAATTATTTTATTCAGTCAGCCCTTTGTCATCCTTAGGTTATTGGCGGATCAATTTCAGTCTTTATGAATGGAACATGTCTCTTCATAGGAAGATTGTACGCCTCTTTGATAGTGGCAAGACCCAAGGTAGATCGGCTCATCAAGAGTAGTCGCCTAGACACCGGTGAGGCATCTACACAGACTCCCTAAATCATGAACCGTTTGGCGAATTCGCACGCCCATTATACAAGATGCCAATAGACCTCTCTGACTGAGGGAACTAGCAATAGAAGTGGGGCAAGACATCTGAGTCAACAACTTCTTTATTCATATAATAGGTTTCTAACAGAATGAGGGGCTATTTATCCGAAAGTGAGGACCTTGTATAATGGGAAGCCCGTCTTCTCTAGATCTGGCATTCCTATCCCAATATGAAAAGATGAACTTTTTCCCTCTGCTTTCCTTTCGTTTTGTCCCCTGATTCTTCCCCCAGGGGGTTACTTTGTTCCAGGCACTAAGCGTGATACCTTTATTGGTCTTGTAGTTCCATAAATAGGGTGCCTTTGACTATCCCGTATTGAAAGAGCAGCGATAGGAGGAGGGATAACGTCCTCAGCTAAGGTCCGCATTGTTCTATCCTATCTCCTATAGGCATTCATTGGGTCATCTCCTCCAAGTAAGAATTGGGATTTCAAGTCTGAGTTCTACCCCAAGATAGGGAATGGTTTCCCCAATATAGGATTCGGCTAGTGTTCAATAGGCTCGCTAGTCGAGATCCTCAAATAGGGGCATACCGGAGGGACTCAATCAGTATATCTATTCTATTGCCATTTCCGTCTAGAAAAGGAAAGAGTGTGAGGCATCTCATGCAAATCAGTCAGTGACTCAAATTGAGTAGATATAGGCTAGTAAAATAGGTCTAGGAAGAACGATGACTTCCTTCGATACAGGATTCCGAAAGGACGGATCCTATTACTTTGGAATGGAGCGAAGGCGCACCACTTTAGTCAACTCGAAGAAGAGGAAACGGAAGCAACCTTTCTGAAAGATTACCAGGCGAGGGGTTAGGACTGCCTTAGACCAGTCTTGACTTTACCTGATTGTGTAAGAGACTAGGTCCGTCTGGCATGGCGGGCAGGGAAGACAACTCACTTTGAGAGCCGAGCTACCAGTCACCTAAAGGGATCCCACTTTTCGGCAATCCAAAATGGCGACTGAGGAAGTAGCCCTTATTATACCACTGACGGGCCCGTGGATTCCTACTTACCAAAAGGGGGAATATTGGCTAGCCGAGATGAAGCTCAGATACGAATTCGCAAGTTCACCAAGAAGAAGAGCTTAGCTCTGGATGAAAAAACTAGAGTAAAGTCCGATGGTTCTTTTTGATATGGCTAGACGCCCTTCCTTCCTACTAGCGCTACTAGACTCGGAAGCCAACTCACTTTGAGAGCTAGTCGCCTTAGTCTTGACTTAGCTTTAGAGGAGCTCACCAGCCAAAAAAAGGTCGGAGGTTTCATTATCCAGAAGTTTACCCTTCTTTCTTGTAGGCAGATAACCTGTCGAGTTGGCAACCCAGATTAACTAAACACTCACAATTGGAAAAAGGCATAGCCTAACAAAACAAACCACCCCTTTTAGCTTAGCTCCACGAGAAATTAGCCGATCTACTTATAATAAATCGGGAAGGCATGACGGGAAAGCAAACCACCTTGTCAAGCTGAAAGACCTGGAAAGGTAAACGGTAGACCGCTTAGTGGCATCAACAAAGGAGCGATAGAGGGGAAGGTGAAGGCCGGACTAGATTCATTCCTGGTGTCAGGAGATAGCGAACTGGGGGAAGATCTCGACGATGAAAAGAAGTTAATGACACAGGCGCCACACAAGCTGCCTGCTCTGATGAGAGACAGTACGCGGTAGGACAAATCAACTAAAGAGGCGGCGTTAGGCGGTGACAAGGAATAAAAACCTTCACCAGGGATGGGTATGTCCAATCCACTTGGTTGGAATGAATCTGGGCTTTCGACGAAGATTTCGTCGGGTGGAATGATTATTGACTTGACCTTTTCAACCGGTTAGTTCAATCAAAAATAGAATCCTTTTGAAAACATCGCATTTTTGGTTTCAAAATACGCAATTTACGCAATCCAAAAAGAAGGAATGACCGACGTCGTGGGATCGAATTTCCTCATGATTTCACTCTCTGTGTCGGCAAGTGTGAAATACCTATTATGAAACTCAGAGTAGGATAGAGTCCCCTTTTGTCTTTATATTTGACACGAGCTCACAAGAAAGAAGGGGAACCCACTCTTTCAACCCAACCGAGGGTGGACTGACTCAAAGAAAGGATTACGAAAGCACGGGACTTGGCCGTTTGGCCTGCCATTAAGAAAGAAGAAAGCCAAAGCCCAGTAAGAGAAAAAGTTCATCTTTGAAATAGTTAGCCCGGAAAGACCAATACGGATAAGGATAACCGGGGACCTGTCCTCCTAACAGCCTATTAAGTACATAACCTACGGACAAGAACAAAGAACTGAGGTCCAACTATTTCTTTGTTGCATCCTGTCCTCTCGACTGCTATTAAACTACTAGCTACTCAAAGGCACATAGGAATTCTTAAACCTTATTATATCGAGCAAAGCGAATGGAGTAAGGCCTGACCGCTCTAATCCAACTCCATAACTGCTGCATCTATCAGCAGCTAGATCTACGGCTTGCCCTATCTAGTAAAGGCCTGCTCTAACCGCCTGTGATCAATCCATAAAAACTTATATGAAATTAATAGGAACTCAAAACAAGTACATGCTCGCGCATCATTGACCCACAACAACTAATAAGGCTACCCAACCCAACATTTTAGAACTACTTGATTTTGGTAACTACATAAACTACATATGCCTTTCTTTCAAAAGCATTATGCTAACTACATTATTTGCGAAACTGGAATAAGTCAAAGGTTAGGCCTGAAATTGGAAAAACCAGTAGATGGAAGAGACTATAACTACTTTTTTCTTTCTTCTAGTCTTTTCGGTCACCGAGGATGATCGCCCGCACAATGAGCGATTGCAGCTCATTTCGCAGCATTTGTAGCCTCCTCTCGAGGTCCCTTATTCCTTGTTCTGCCGTGCACATGCGGTCTCCTACGACGGCAGGGCTCTCCGAGGGCAGGTGTCTCCAAAAGGCTCTTAAGAGTCTCCGGCGGTCGCGCAGGTCGTTCTCTACCTGCTCTATCTCCTCTCCAACTTGAGTGAGCCTTTCTGCAATAGCCATAGTTCATCAACCGTGCTAATCAAAAAATTCTTCGATTTTCTTTTAGAGGTCAAAGGCTTATCGAGCCTCTATTTATAGAGTGTAAAGTAATCCCGCCATGCGGCACGAATTTGATGGCAGGCACAATCCTTACTAGTTTGCAGCAGTTGAGTACTCTCATGCCTGTGTGAACAAACCAACCAGCCAATTATCCTATCCTTACCTTCATTTAACAGATCAACACATATAGAAAGCATACACGATAGAGAAAGCATACGGGATCGGAGAATATCGGAAGTCCACAACCGATATCGGAAACATGAGAAAGCCGTTAATGCTTCCCCTTACTAGATCAAATAGGGCAATTCGTAATGCTCTCTTCCTTCCTTCCTTGCCCACCTCGGAATATTCCTTCCTTTTTGACTGGTGGGATGATGTCGCATTGATTGAATCGGTTCTGGTCTTCGTTGAAAAAGTGAGGCTTTACTTGACGAGTAGACCAAAATGACCCACTTATTGGGACCTGCAAGAAGCTGAGTTTCTTTGCTTTCTTTCATCACAGTAGTTGGAAAAAGAAAAAGTCAAAGCAGCAGACCAGTAGTCCCATTATCCGCCTTTAGAGAAATTTTTTAAGAAGGTTCCGTTTAACACATCTTGGCCAAGCAAGAAATAAGTGCTTTGCCGGGTGAAGGTGCTCTCTTCTCTACTCCTAGACAGTGGGGGGAGGTGCCCTTTGTTGACCTTTCAGGAGACATGTTGTAATGTGAAGCTGGCAATACGTGCTTGAGTCGATGATCAATTCGCCGTTCAATCCTTCTATAAATGGTGATCAGACTTGTTAAGATCTTTTCTATGCTGAGAATCATCTGTGAATCCCCACTTTGATTGACCTTGACCGGTCATTGTTGGAAAATGGGGCCCTAGCCTCGTTGGCCCCCCAATTCTCAACCCCGACCTACACAAGTGGTTTTAGAACCCACATTTTGAAAAGTTCTGTTAGGTTCTTAGTAGCAGTCGGCGACCTTTTCTTCTTTTACTTCACATAGCTTTTCGTCTCCTTGATAGCTGGAAGTTCTCCAAAAGTATGAAAAGCTGGAGGACTTTGTACCATCCATTCCAGTGTGGTTGAATTCTGTTCAACAGCCCAAGGACTTGGAGCACATCTTTTGTTGTTTCCACTGCTTGAAGTGATTGTTACGACCACGAAGAAACGACGAATCCCAACTACGAATATATAAGAGCCAAAACTGCTAAGGGCATTCCATCCAGCGTAAGCATCTGGATAATCTGGAATGCGACTTGGCATACCCGAAAGCCCTAAGAAATGCATGGGAAAGAGGGTCGGATTAACCCCGAAAAAAGTGATCCAAAAATGGATTTGACCTAAAGTTTCAGGGTATGTCCGACTAAAGATTTTACCCACCCAATAGTGAAATCCTGCAAATAAAGCAAAAACGGCTCCCATAGAGAGTACATAATGGAAATGTGCAACCGCATAATAAGTATCATGTAGAGCAATGTCTAGCTTAGAATTTGCCAGGACTATTCCTGTGAGTCCTCCTATGGTGAACAAAAAGATGGACCCTACAGCAAATAACATGGGTGTTTTGTATTGTATCGAACCCCCCCACATGGTAGCGATCCAACTAAAGATTTTGATTCCAGTGGGGACAGCTATGATCATGGTAGCTGCGGTGAAGTAGGCACGGGTATCAGCGTCTAAGCCCACAATAAACATATGATGAGCCCAAACAAGAAATCCAAGAACACCTATACTGATCATGGCATAAACCATGCCTAGATACCTGAAGACCGGTTTTCCCGAAAAAGTCGAAACGATATGACTTATGATACCGGATCCAGGCAGAATGGGAATATACACCTCTGGATGACCGAAGAACAAAAAGAGATGCTGGTATAAAATGGGGTCTCCCCCTCCTGCGGGATCAGAAAAGGTTGTATTAAAGTTTCGATCGGTTAATAACATGGTAATTGCCCCTACCAGTACCGGAAGTGATAATAAAAGTGGGAATGCTGTCACTAGAACGGACCACACAAATAGAGGTGATCTATGCATAGTCATTCCAGGTCCACGCATGTTGGAGATAGTTGTTATAAAATTGATAGAACCTAAAATGGATGAAACACTAGATAGATGAAGACTGGAAATTGCTGAATCAACTGCTCCTCCGGAATGGCTGGTAATACCACTTAAGGGTGGATAGACCGTCCACCTAGTGCCGCTACCCACTTCTACTAGGGCTGAGCTTAATAGGAGCAAGAGACTTGTTGGCAACAACCAGAATGAAATATTATTTAATCGTGGAAATGCCATGTCAGGTGCACCTATTAGAATCGGAACAGACCAATTACCAGATCCACCTATCATCGCCGGCATAACCATAAAAAAGATCATTAAAAAAGCGTGAGCCGTTATTAAAACATTATAAAGTTGATGATTCCCACCAAGAATTTGATCGCCGGGTCGTGCTAATTCCATACGAATCAGTACTGAGAAGCATGTGCCCATTACTCCAGCAATGGCACCGAAGGTGAAATATAGAGTCCCTATATCCTTGTGGTTAGTGGAGAACAGCCATCGGACCGGGTGGATACAATAACAAGAAACGAGAAGTAATTCAGTTTAAATGTTGTCACTGGCAGAGTGCAACTAATTCAGTCAATGCTATTTGGCATTCAAGTTTCTTAGACAAGTTCGTTCAATTTCAGTCAAATTCGTTCAAATTAGCAATCAAGGTTTGTAACCTCCTTACTCAATATGATAAATCTTCAATAATAGGCCCAAAGTTTTATAACCACAACCCAGAGCATTTTATTTGGGCTCAAAAGTAGACCCAAGTGTTGTTTGGGTTCAAAATTTCACAATTTAAAATGAATGAAATATTATGAAATTGATGGGTCAGGCTTGAGTTTCTAATAGCCTAGCATTTGAGAAATATCAATTTGGTAAAAACTGATTTCTTTATTTCATTGATTGATGATGAAAACTATATATACAAAGCTAAAATACATACTCTGTAACTGACTTAACAACTAATCCTAGCTGGCACAGTAATAACTGACTGCTACACGCGTGAAAAAAAAGCTAACTAACTCTAAAAGCTAAACTACAGGTCGCTAAGTACGAGTTTCATTTACAGAACAAATGCTGCACTGCCGTTTATGCAGTAACTTCATTTTCTTCACTTGGCAACTCGAAGCTTGAGTCCCTGAAGGCTGTTCTTGTTCAAATTGCTTGGATGACTTCAACTCTACTTGTTCTGCTATTGATTCCTTAGCTGCCTTAGTTGAATCTCCAAGTTGCTTCACTGCAACTTCCTTACGCTTCACTGCAACTGCCTTCTGGTTTCAGCTTTGATATAGTAATAATGGTATTTCTTTCGGGCTATAAACTAGACCCAAGTGTTCTTTAAAAATCATGACCTGGGGACATTGCTGACCATTCATTGGTTCTTTTCTTGAATTATCAATTTCCTCATTGAGATTAAATATTAGAAATTTAAATATGCATCTAGTGTTGCATTATTTAAAATTTAATATAACGTTATTTTGTGTATACTGTTAAATTTATATTATATAATATAATTAATTATGAAATCGCCTCTCTCTATTTATTTCAAGTAAACTTCAAAAGATATTATCTGAAGAAAAAAAAAATGATCCTGTTAAGCATGAAAGGACTCTCATTACAAGATCTACGAGTAACTATTGGGAGTTATGCAATAACCTTAATGGTATGATCTTGCATGTACATATCACTTTTTCCCTTTTTCTTATACGTAATCATCAAATTATGGATGACAAACATCTGAATAGTGCTAACAATTTGATGACAAATTATCCAAGGATTGAAGTTGTAGCATTCCCTTGTGAAAAATGAAGGCAAACAAAAGAAGGAAGACAACAATTTTAATGTGGTTCGGCCATAAAAGCCTACATCCACGGAGTCTCTATTATTTTTTAAAGTAATGTTATAGCCACAAATTATTCCATAGATATGATTACCCAAAAAAAAAAAAAAAAAAACTATGACAAATACAAAATAAACTAATAAGTGATTGCTAAAAGAAACAAAAGGAGGTTCTACAAATCTGATTATTTTTTTTCCAATATTATGCAAAATCAAAACCTCATCAAGTCATGATCACACCTTCCAATGGAGTCATTGGCCCTCTATACTAACTTGATCGCACCTTCCAATGGGGTCATTGGTCCTCTATACCTACATTCAAGGAAGACAATCATCTCTTTAAACCATTGAATTGAGTGAAGTCATTTTTTTTTTTTTTTTTGAAAAAAAAGGTAGCGAGGTTGACCGGTGTGGCTTCTTTATTTCGGCGTAAGCATAATAGCACCCTACCTGTTCTCGAGTGAGACCCCATACCCCCGATCTGCATGAGGAATTGGGAAGTCATTTTTATGTATAAGAAGAACATGCTTTGGTTTACAAAATAAATTATAGAAATGGTTTTTGGGGTACTTGTGAGATAGTTAAGATTATAAACAACTATATCGTTCCCAATAAATTAGTTAAATTTCTTACCCATTAAAGTTTCATACTTGGACATTTTCCAAAAAAAAAAAAAAAATTCATCGTACTTGAAGTAATTTATGCCCATGTCTACATCAAAGTCATCAAAGATGTCTCTATATAAAGTACAGAGTGTTAGTACAGTGCCAATAATCTCAACCACACCAATGGTAGAAATCACCAAATCGAAAATAGCTTAAACGTCATTTTGATTTATGTATATTTCAACAAACATTTTGAAGAGGGGGGGGGGGGGGGGTGTGGATGGGACAAAAAAGAGTTGATTGTAAATCATAGAAAACAAATTGGACTAATCTTAATCATATGAATAGTAACATCATGTAATCAAATTTCACATGGCATCAATATTATCAATTTCACTATAATAAAAGAAAGTACCGTGACAAGCACATGACATTGTGTAGGCTATATGATCCCCCTCCCTCCATAAAGGTTAGAGCAACAAGTACTATAAGAAACAATTTACCTGTAAGTTAAAGTACTCTTTCTCCACGTATTCTAGTTCTGAGGAGTTTCTCTCTAATCAAATGCAACTGAGCTACAACATCAATCATGTTCATCCTTTCTCTTGGAGATTCCATAGAACAAGACACTCCAATTCCAAATATCAAAATCAAGCACTCCAGAATTTTGGGACTTCTTATTCGATTTTGAGTGTGAGTATCATTTGTTCTTGTTTCCATATCTTCTCTTTCCCAAAGTATAATAGGATCCACAATGTTAATGACTCGTTCGGGCAATGCTCCTTCAACAAAATCATGAAGGTTCAAGTTGTCTTTGAAAATGTTATCAGTAGGTCTTTTTCCTGTGAACATCTCCAATAATAGTATGCCATAATTGTAGACATCACCACAAGTTGACACCTCATTTCCCAAACCATATTCTGCAATTGCATAGAACATTTACAATATGATTGATCTTGTTTCATATAAAAATATATATATATATATATATATATATTATAATAGCACAACTTTGAAAGAGCTCTTTAGTGGCATATAAAAGGAAAAAAATTATGACATGTGGAAATTTCTTTCAAGACATGCTCCATCTTCTAAAAGGCTTCCTTAAGCTATTTCATGCTTGAAAGTACATCAAGAAATATTAAGAAAGAAAAGAATTTAATATTCAAAAATAGAAAAGGTACTCACCTGGAGGAGCATAACCAATTGTTCCTCTTAATCCAATAGAGCTTGATTGATTAGCATGACACTCTAGGTTGGCCTCAAGAAGGAACCTTGCCAAGCCAAAGTCCCCCACATGTCCAATCATTTCATCATCAAGAAGAATATTGCTAGGCTTGAGATCACAATGAACAATTGGTGCATGGCAATGATAATGAAGATATTCCAATGCATTTGCAACATCAATAGCAATATTCAATCTTTGAAGAAGATTCAAATTCTTTTGTTCCTCAAGAACCTCACTTGTTCTTGAAATTGGATGCAACCACTCGTCTAGGCTGCCATTAGTCATGAACTCGTATACTAATGCTTTGAAATCATGACCTTGATAGTCAACACCTGAACATACTGTGAGTACCTTTACCAAATTCCGATGTCTGATGTTTCGGAAAGCCTCACATTCAGCAATAAAACTTTTGGAAGCTCCATGGTGCAAAAGGTTGAGCACCTTGACAGCAACTATACATCTATCATGACCAAGAATTCCTCTATACACAGATCCAAAGCTTCCCAAACCAATTAAATTAGCGGAGGAAAATGCATTTGTAGCTTTTAGGAGACTTTGGTAAGATACATTCAAAAGTAAATTTTGTGAATTATTTAAAATACTTTCCCTCCTCTTTCTTTTAAAAGAGAAGAGAAGTAGAAATGAAATCACCAAAGTTATTCCAAAAAGGCCAGAAAGTATAGAGATTATTAGCTTCAAGGAAAGAGTCAACTTCCTCTTCTTGGGTTTATTATATTTACATATAGGAAGATCAAACTTTGGCATGCCTCCACATAACTTACTGTTTCCCTTAATCACGGTTGCACTTATGTTCTTGAAAACTCCATTTGTTGGTACCTCCCCTTCGAAATTGTTATAAGACAAATTCAATAACTTCAAGAAGATAAAGCTCTCCAAAAATTTTGGAATATTGCCAGAGAAATTGTTTTTAGAAAGATCTAAAAGTTGAAGGCCCCTTAATGATTCCAAAGCTGAAGGAATGACCCCTTGAAAGAAGTTGCTTCTCATGGCTAGATATTCTAGTTTAACACAACTACCAAGACTTGTTGGAATTTTTCCAAACAACATGTTTTCAGAAATATCCAAGTGTTCTAAATTTTTTAAATTTTCTACTTCTGTAGGAAGGACACCAGTAAATTTGTTGGCTGACAAGTCTAGAGAAATTGATGAGAATGAGAGACCAATTACTTGATATGATATGGTACCATTGAGATTGTTTTTAGAAAGATCCAAATGAACCACATTTTCACACTTGACTAGACTTAAGGGGATGCTTCCTTGAAGATTATTATGGTCTAAATACAAACTTGTCAAAATAGTTAAATTTCCAAGGGAAGATGGAATGTTCCCGAAGAAATTGTTTGTAGATAATTCCAAATATTGTAACTTTTGTAGCTTTCCAATTTCAAAAGGAATATGACCTGATAATTTATTATACCCCATATGTAGTGCCTCCAAATTGGTCAAATTTCCTATTCTTGTAGGAATGTTTCCAGATATTTTATTACCACTTAGACTCAGAACTTTGAGAGTAGTTGAGAAATTGGCAATGCACTTGGGCAACTCTCCCCCAAAGTTATTGTAGTGTATCTGTAAAATGGTTAGATATGTAGAATTTGTCAAAGAACAGAGAAAACTCAAGTCATTTGTCCCTCCATTTCCAAGTTTGTTAAAGAATATGACAAAAACTGAAAGTCCATTTAACTTCTCCAAAGAAGGAACTCCTCCTCTTAGTTTATTTTTGGAAAATTGAAGTATCTTCAGATTTGAGGCATTAGATATTGAAATAGGGATAGGTCCAATAAATTGGTTATCGGCAACGCTTAAATTTTCGATATTTGGTAGGGTGATACCTATATCCAACGGAAGATGCCCTTGGATTTGATTGCTTCCTACATCAAAAGATTTTAACGAAGACAAATTGAAGATTGAGGGAGGAATTCTTCCAGACAACCTATTTGAAGTGACACCAAAAAATGTAAGTTTCATCAGTTGGCCAAAAGAATGAGGGATACTCCCACCCAAGTTATTAAAATTTGCACCAAACTTTTCTAGAGGGGATAAGTTACCGAAAAAAGGTGGGATACTTCCCGTCAAATTATTTCTTTCAAAATTAATGAATCGGAGTTTTGACAAAGTGCCAAGAGTTGTAGGAATTTCCCCATCCAAAAGGTTGTAACCGAAATTAATGAATTTGAGATTGGTGCAATGGGATAAATTTCTTGGAATTTTGCCGCAGAGTGTGTTATTGTACATTTGTAGGATTTGCAATCTGTATAAACGGTCAATTTCTGAAGGAATTTCATTGTGAAAGCTGTTGTCTGTGAGTGATAGATTCTTCAAAAAACTTAAATTACCAACATGTGGTGATATGGAGCCTACCAGTTTCGAAGATCGCAGGTCCAACACAATGACCCTCTGATGTTGACGACCACAAGTAACCCCTCGCCATTGACAAAAGTGGATGCTCTCGTTCCAAGAGCTCAAAATTTGGAGAGGATCATCAGTGATCTTGGCTTTGAACTCAAGCAACGCCAACCGGTCGGTCTCATTATTCCCGCCAACAACAGAGGTGACTAACAAGCCACACCACCAGAGAAGGATAAAAGCATGCATGAAAAAAGAAGATGAACTCCATTGGGAAAGCCCCATCTGCCAGTTGGTACAAGTGTTTATTGTGAGGGAAGGCTAATTTGGCTGTGTATAGAAGAATCTGATGAACTCCACTGGGAAAGGCCCGTATGCAATATAGTTGAAGAGGCAGTTGGTACAAGTGTGTATTGTGAGGGAAGGCTAATTTGGCTGTGTATAGAATCTCAAGAAGTGGCAAATTTATAAGGAGAGCGAGAGAGAAGAAATTTGGTGCGAGAATCTTGGGAATTATAGTCGGTCTGATCATCTTTTTTTAATCAAACCGTGTACCCATGATCCACATGGAATGCTATAGTTTTTCGCCCTTTATATTAAGGGTCCGGTTAATGTGTGCGCTTAAGGCACACATTAAGCTTTTTATTTTTGGAAATATTTTCTTGGAAATTAAAAAAACTGTCATTATTTTTTCAATTCTTGAGAAAACTTTTTTCAAAAATAGAAATTAATGTGTGCCCTAAGGGCACAGTATAGTAAAATCCTTATATTAAGCCAAAGGTGTGTTTATTTGGTGTATTTTAAGTTTTAACAATTAAGGATTTGGAAGTATAGCGTCCGTACTGGGCTAAGCCCAAAATACACGTTTCCAAACCCTTCAGCGTGTCCCACACGCTTAAGTCTGATTAAGAGACAAGCTCATTAATTGAACTATTTCATCAGGGCTGAAACCTACATGTGTCACACACACACCCAACATCTTTTTTATTGTTAAAATTTAATAGTTGCCAAAAAAAAAAAAATTATTTGAACCATAGCCTCATAAAGAATAAAGATGAGCAGACAATACTACTAAATTATAAGGCTCTTAAAATCTTTTTGAATATTGTTTATTATTAAAAACTAAAAATATTGTCGTAAAATAATTTTTTAAATATGTGAATAATTTTTTAAATGTGTGAGTAGTACTGTGATGCCTAGTTTTAAATTTGTTTTTTGGAAAAAAAAAAAGTACTTGCAAGTCTAGTAAACAGTACATAAGACTCGCAAAAACGCTGGATGTGGCAGTTGTCCAACCATACACTTAGTGTGCGTTTGGATAGTGCTGAAAAGCATTATCCGCGCATATGTGTTTTTCTTTTTTTTTTTTGAAGCGCGCTGAAACACACTTTCAGTTGATCCATGCACTGTTTACGGGGCTTATAAACCTCTTTTTTCAAAAAAATTTTCATTAAAAATGGGTTTCACGATACTATTCACACATTTAAAAATTATTTTACTATAATATTTTCAATTTTTAGTTTTTAATTTTCAGTAAAATAAGCACTATCCAAACTTAACCTTAATATAATTAATTTTAAGTACCTAATCCTCTTCACTCTTCTCTCTTTGCAACAAATGGCCGAATGGCCTTTCCTTTTATTTCTTCACCTTTTTCTTCTTTTCTTCCTTCCACACTCTTCACTTCAAGTCACAATAAATGCAAGCACACAAGCTTTGACTTTTGTACAGCCAACTTTCATTTTTTTTATTTCAGCCAATTAATTTTGTGCTAAATTTACTCTACTCTACTCTACTCTACTCTCTCTCTCTCTCCCTCAATCCAAATGGACACTTAGAAACAAGCTCATTAATTGAGCTATTCCATCAAGTGTGAGCTGAACGTGTGCCACACACCCAACATCTTTTTTATTGTTAAAAATTTGATAGTTGCAACCAAAAAAAAAAAAAAAAAAAGGATTATTCGAACCATAGCTCTCATAAAGATTAGCAGACAATACTATTAAATTATAAAACTCTTAAAATTAATTTGAATATTGTTTATTGTTAAAAACTGAAAATAATATAGCAAAATAATTTATAAATGTGCAAATAGTACCGTGAAACCCAATTTTAATTTTTTTTTTTTTTGAAAAAAAGTACTTGTGGGTCGTATGAATAGTGCACAGAATCCACAAAAAACACTAGACGCACAAAAATGCTAGACGTGGCCGCTATCCAAACATACACTTAGTATAGTTATTTTTAATTAAGATTTTTCCATTTTTAATTTTAAAAATTTTATTTTTGTGTAAGAAATGTAATAGGTGCTATCAAAAAACTTCTATAATTTCTCTTTGTGTAAGAAATTGTAACTGGTGCTATCAAAAAACTTCTATTAGTGATAAATGCATTTGGAAAAGAATTAGACTTCTCATTTTATATAACTTTAGATCTTTTAATCAAGGTATATTTGTCTATTTCTAAAAGCACTTTATAACTTGTAGTTTTGATAATAAATCTATACCACAAAAAATTTCATCTAATTTTTTTTTTTTTTACTAGTAACAAATTTCTTAAGAGATCCTTTTTTAGATTCAATTAATTCTTCTATTCTTTTTTTTTTTTTTTTAAGTATGTATATTCATATTTTTTAATATACCTTTATCGGTTAAAAATATGTAGAAATAAAATAAACAGGATCTACAATAAAAATTTTAATCCAACTAGGATAAAATAAATTGTAAAGTGTAGTATAATAAAACCTTCTTTTTGTTTTTGGTAAATTACAACTCACTCACCTATAGTTTGGCTGAAATTAAAATTGTCTATCTGTAGTTTGAAATTTGACACTTTACTCACCTGAGATTTGACCGAAATTTAAGTTGTCTACCTGTGATTTGAAATCCCATGATGCAAGTTTTCCATTAGTTTCTTTTTTATCTTATTTGATCTTGTATTTTTATGTTTTTTGTGTTTTTAGAGAGAGAGATATAAAAGTGGAGCAAAATCAAATATTTAGTCATGTTTTTAACAAAGGTAGGTTATGAAACTCTACCTAAATATATGTGGGTGAAGTTTTCTCCTGTAGACTTGAACTTTGGCCATTGTCCCCACTTCCCACAAGCACTAAACTTGTGAAATAACCATCGCACCAAGAGTACACTATTATAAAACATAATTTATCAAATGCACTATATATGAGAGTTTTACTTATTGATGGAAATGCAATAGTATTTGTTTCAAACTAAATGGGTAATTCCATCAAATGAAAATATATAAGGCAAAATTTAGTTACAAAATTAATTGTAACCTAAGGGTACAACCTCGCTCAATATCTTTTTATTAGAGATGAATTTTGATAAATCCACCATTGGATTAAATTTTTTTCTTATATTTTCCATACTTGCAAAATTTCTAAAAAATTAAAAAATCAATAGTTATTTTATCAATAAAATGTTTAAATTGTAAGTTTTTGTATTTTAAATTTATGCGTAAAATATAATATTATAGATTATATAGTAAATAATATTTTATTAGTACAAAATTTGACATGTGTATGAAAACGTAAAGAACATGCAATTCAATAGTTAGCTTTTTGAAATATGTAATAATGTTAATGATGTTAAATAAGGTTGTAGCCTTAGGCTATAACCAACCTTGTAGCTAAAATGTGTCCAATAATATATTGTCAATTTAGTTAAATCTGTTATAATGTCGTTAAATTAAAATGATTAACGGATGAATTAAGTCTATCATGAAATGGGTCTAGTTCCTCATCTACAGTTGATAATATATATATATATATATATGTATGTATGTATGTATGTATGTATGTATGTATGTATAAAATAAATGAAAGAAGAAAGGAAAAGAAAAGTAACATGACATGTAGGTCCATGAGGCATCTTTATCATCTAATCGATGGGTTTGGTGAATATATAAAGCCAGTGGTTTATTTATGGTCTTAGTCCATAATTAATCTTCAGGACACATAATGATCGTAGAGGTGTATTGTTAATTGAAGTTTCAATATAAATTGATTTACATATATAATTACTTTAGTTAGTTACTAGCCTCGTGCTCAGAGCTTTTACCTTTTTTTTTTTTTGGTTAAAGGTTAACAATTTGCATTTATTATAATTTAAAAATATATTTTTTTACAAACAAATAAAAATGTGAAATTTTAGAAATAAGCAACTGTAATTTCTTTCTTGGATGTGTGTTTGAAAGTGGTATAGTGATATATAGAGAAAAGTTTGGATAGGAAAAATAAGTTGAACGTAATGGGAAAGAAGATTGAATTTTAGAAGTTCTCTTAGTTTTTTATTTTTTAAAATTGGGGACTGTTTTACTTTTATTGGATGAAAAATCAATAAAAAAAAATGCTAAATTTTAGAGAATAAAAAGATGAACTTAAAGAATTTTTTTTTTGAAATTTTAGGAGTCTTCTTTTTAATTCAAAAAGAAATTTGTTATTTGACAATTTTGACTATATTTCTAAGAAACCTTTCATTGATGAATGTATTTTTGAACCACATAAAAATTCAGTTGAAAGGGTGAAATTTTCTTGTATTTATAGATTATACGAGGATTAGTGACTCGTAATTCTACAAGTCGTGCATGACGGTTAATGGGTCTCCAGTCTCTATATGACCACATTCATTTTTTTTCTAAATTTCCATTGCCAACTATATTGCAATCCGTCATATTCCTATGAAGAAATTTTTAACATAGGAGGGAAAAAAAAAATTAATGCTTCAATTGATTATTATCAGCAAGGACAATTCTTTTTTCTTTTTTTTTTAGATTAATAAATTCGTAATCTTCACCAAAAAGACCAAAACCCACGTTATTGTTTAAGAATATTGTTGTTGATAAGGTTTTAATTTTCAGTTGTGGAATGCTGTTTGATGGATGTACAAAATGAGAGAGAAACAATTAAAAAATAAAAAAATTTTAATAAAATAAAAAATAAAAAATTATATTATTATGTGAATGTTTTTGAAAAATGGCCTAAAAAGAAATAAATTTTTATATTAAAATAAACGAAATTTTTGCATGGGATATATTTATTGAGTAATGCTACAGTTACAGACTATTTTACAATATTTCTATAAAATGTTAATGTAACCAATTTCTTATTGATTTTTGTGGGGCCAAAATTATCTGGCAACCTTAACCCACCTTATATTTGGGCCAAGGCCCATGCTGAGGAGGAAGGAACGTCTGAGGATGAACGTAGAAGGCCCAAGTTGGCAAGGAACATCGCCGAGGACGACCGCGTCCTCGGCAAGCTGAGACCATTGGAAGGGGAAATAATGAGCCACAAGAAGCAACCTTCTTGAGCATCCAAAGAGAAAGACCAAGTACAACGTGTCAACCATAGAAGCATGGTGGGGGAGCAAGTCCGGAATGAACTGTCACCTCCACATTAAATGCCCACAACTAGCAGTCTAGCCGCATAAATGGGGAAGTGACCCCTGAACAGTGTTGCCTTGGTTGCTACAACTCACAAAAAGGTAAGCGAGGCGGCTGATGGGACATGTAGTGAGGTATAAGCTCGGATGATCAACAAGTGGAAGGCAAGGATCATCTAAAAGAGGACTATATAACATAAAGAACAGACCAACGAAGGGGGGGAGGGGCTGGGGAAAAAGAAATATCACCACCAAGCTCATCACCAAGCTCCTCGGACCGGGCCGAGGATGGACTTCTGAAGATAACTTCGGTTCATCTACGTTTGATGGTGGCGAGTATTAGATTGGGCGTTGTAAGCGTGTTAGGGCCTAGTCCTTGAATCCATTCTCTACAAATTCATTGTATTAGGCTAGCTGGGCTTGAGTTCACTCATCCAGAGGGTAGAAGTGCTCAAACCCAGTCCCTACAATTGGCGCCGTCTGTAGGGAAAACTAGTGCGTTAACAAGCACAACGGCCAATTATTCATATGTTGCTAACTTGCACAAAGTTAGGCAAATTTTTCGTCGCCGTCGCTGACACTGATTCCAAGTCCCGATTAAAAAAAAAAAAAGAGAAAAGAGAGAAAAGAGCAAAAACAAACAACGCACCCACTCAAGAAACAGTTGTTGTAGAAAAATGAAAAACTCAGAGAATGAAGCAAGTAAACAGTGCAGCCTTTTATTAAATGAAGGAAAGGTACATCGTGCGCCCAAAGGCTTAGAAAAAATTTTTCTAAAGCTAAAAATACAAACAATGGCTTGGGCAAACTTGTTCTAAAGCTAAATGTGTAAGCAGAGACTTAAAGTGGCTTGTTTTAAAGCTAGCCATAGGAGAGGGAGGCTGAGGCAGGCTTATTTTAAGGCTACCAACAACTCCCGAGCCCATATGGATAGTACCAGCGACGAGAAGGGAGAAGAAGCTGAAGTGCCTAATGGCCTCGTCCCAGGGTGTTCCCTTGATGCTTTACCAGCTTCATGATAATTAAGCATTGGAGGCGGCAACACCCGGGCACCGATCGTAACGTAATCTTGCAAACCTCCATCGGCGAGTAAACTGGGCGCGAATCACTACCAGCTTGAAGGGCAGGCATGGTTGCATATTGGAGAAGAATGTTATGCTTCTCACGGACCTCCCTTCTAACGGCCAGGCGCGCTACCATCAGGATGACACCCAAACTTTGCCGCACCGTAAATCTGACGCAATCTACGCCCGCTACGGTTCTCGTTTGGGGAGGGAGGACTTTCCTTCTTGCTCGGTTGAAAGGTAGGAACATCTTGGGCCCCCGCCCCTTTTTCCTCAACTGCATTGTCCAGGGTCTGGGCGGCACTCTTGGTTCCTAAAAGGGGCTTGGCTTCCTGGCCCTTACCCTTTAGGGCTATCCCATTCCCCCAAGCATTGGTCACAACCTTGGCAAGGTCCTTGGGGAATGCTCAGAGGGTTGATCTCTAAGGATTTATAAAATGTGTGGGAACGATTCCCTAAGGAGCGCCTTATATATAGAAATTGAGGATCAGTGGGAATTAATCTGCATGGAATTTGAAGGAAGAATTACCGGCAATATTAATCCTAACCAATTTCCAAAGAGGCCACCAACCGCTGGATTTGCGTTAATCGAAAGGATATTAATGAAGGCGCTCCTCGCATACTAAAATGACAGGTGTGTAACTTGAATAGCCAAAAGACTCCTCGTAACTAGAAATGGCGAAAAGTTGGCGTGAAGGGGCTACTGTCACAGGAGAGGATGAAAGGCCAAGCTGCCCAAAGAAGAACCCTTCCTCAGAAAATCAAGGCCAAGACCATTGTCATTCTAGAAACAAGCATAAGTGTTAGACTGAACCAAGGCCTTGCATGGTCTTCGGACTTAAGCCTATGAGGAAACTAACAACTTCAAGGAGAATCTGGGTACTAGACTGAACCAAGGTCTTGCATGGTCCTCAGACTCAAACTTATGGGGAAACTAGTTACTTATAGAAGAGCATAAGTGTTAGGCTGAACTAATGCCTTACATGGTCCTCGAACTCAAGCTTATAGGGAAACTAACCACTTTAAGGAGAACCTGGGTACTCGACTAAACCAAGATCTTGCATGGTCCTCGAACTCAAACTTATGGAGAAACTAGTTACTTACAGAAGAGTATAAGTTTTAGACTGAACCAAGGCCTTTCATGGTCCTCGAACTCAAACCTATGGGGAAACTAGTTAATTATAGAAGAGCATAAGTGTTAGATTGAACCAAGGCCTTGCATGGTCCCGGACTCAAGCCTATGGGGAAACTAACCACTTCAAGGAGAACCTAGGTACTAGACTGAACCAAGGTCTTGCATGGTCCTCAGACTCAAACCTATAGGGAAACTAGTTACTTACAGAAGAGCATAAGTGTTAGACTGAACCAAGGTCTTGCATGGTCTTCGGACTCAAGCCTATGGGAAAACTAACCACTTCAAGGAGAACCTGGGTACTAGACTGAACCAAGGTCTTGCATGGTCCTTGGACTCAAACTTATGGGGAAACTAGTTACTTACAGAAGAGTATAAGTGTTAGGCTAAACCAAGGCCTTGCATGGTCCTCGGACTCAAGCCTATGGGAAAACTAACCACTTCAAGGAGAACCTGAGTACTAGACTGAACCAAGGTCTTATATGGTCCTTGGACTCAAACTTATGGGGAAACTAGTTATTTACAGAAGAGCATAAGTGTTAGGCTGAACCAAGGCCTTACATGGTCATCAGACTCAAGCCTATGGGGAAACTAACCACTTCAAGGAGAACCATGGGTACTAGACTAAACCAAGGTCTTGCATGGTCCTCGGACTCAAACCTATGGGGAAACTAGTTACTTATAGAAAAGCATAAGTGTTAGACTGAACCAAGGCCTTGCATGGTCCTCGGACTCAAGCCTATGGAGAAACTAACCACTTCAAGGAGAACCTAGGTACTAGACTGAACCAAGGTCTTGCATGGTCCTCAAACTCAAACCTATGGGAAAACTAGTTACTTACAAAAGAGCATAAGTGTTAGACTGAACCAAGGCCTTGCATGGTTTTCAGACTTAAGCCTATGGGGAAACTAACCGCTTCAAGGAGAACCTAGGTGCTAGACTGAACCAAGGTCTTGCATGGTCCTCGGACTCAAACCTATGGGGAAACTAGTTACTTATAGAAGAGCATAAGTGTTAGACTGAACCAAGGCCTTGCATGGTCCTCGAACTCAAGCCTTTGGGGAAACTAACCACTTCAAGGAGAACCTGGGTACTAGAGTGAACCAAGGTCTTACATGGTTCTCAGGCTCAAACTTATAGGGAAACTAGTTACTCACAGAAGAACATAAGTGTAAGACAGAGCCAAGGTTTCGCATGGTCCTCAGACTCAGGTCCCTAAAGAGACTAGCTGCATTCAGCAAAGGCATAAACAAACACAAGCACATGAGCATCACTTAAGGCATTTTGAGGCGCACTGAACCTAACCCCTTAGCATAATCGGCAACCAACGGCTTTCTTAAGCATTTTTTACTATTTACAGTAACCCATTCATGAGATGCGGAACCAATGTTGCGAAGTCATTCCTTCAGTATTCAATCCGGCAAAAATAGGTCGTGTTGCCTAGGTGGTTCAATTGTCGGCCAAGGTCCAAGTGGGAACTATCACTATGGGCTTTACATGTTTTGGTTGCCAATTTAGAATGAAAAACATGCTAAGCTTTTGAGATTGTAGAGCTAATAATTAAAACCCAAGTTATATCAGTAGTGAAACTCTTCACAATAACAATTAACACATAAAGTAAAAAAGAGAGGATTTATGCATTCAACTTAAAAGTAGCATTACAATGCTTTAAACCAAAACAAAGTATACAGTAGTAAATTAAGACAAAAAGGAAGGAAGACTAGGACGGCATAAGTCAACAAAGCAAGGTGGCTCGACAAGACTTCCTATTTTTTCAACTTAATAGACAACTTGTCCTTGAGGGTCTGCCAAGAAGCTTCATCCAACGCCTTGAGATCCTGGCTCTGGGGTGCAACTTCAGAGGACTCCTTCTCGGCGGGGGGAGCCTGGGAGTCAGCAGGGGTGGCCTAGGGGTCAACAAGAGGCTTCACCACATCCTAGGGTGCTGTTGGGTTACTGATTTCCTCTGTCCCCAACGTCCCTTGGTGCCCAGTCTCCTTAGCAGGCTTACCAGTTGACATTGGATCGTTGGCAGCACTGGCCTGGCCTTCGTCCGTCGCTTCAGAGGTGGTGCCAGCTTCAAGGTCAGCAGAGTCAACCTCGTGAATGGCGCAGGGATAATACACCCTCTCGGTCCTCCTAAGCTCAGATGAGGCCTCAACCCCATCTTGGTTGAGGGTCTCATTCCAAGTCTGGGAGTAGTAGTGCCTACATACCTCAGGGACTTGAGCCTTAAGGGCAGCCTCAATCCTAACCACCCCTTCAGCAAAGGCTTCCTCCTCCGCTTACTCTTTGGAGCTTTCAGCATCTGTCCTAGCGAACTCAGCCTCTTCTTTAGCCTTCAAGGCCTCCTCCCTAGCATACTCGATGACGCCCCTGGCTCCTTCTACCTCAGCCAGTTTCTTCTTCAGGTAGGCGATATGCTCCTTGGCGACCTGCAGCTAACCCTCGACCTCCCGCAAGCGCCCTGTCTAGTCCTCAGCCTCTTTTTTAGCACCGGCTAGGTCAGATACTGCGCTGTCTCTAGCCCTCGTCATTTCCGCCAGGTCCTCCCTTGCCTTCTTGAGATCAGCTTTAGACTTCTTAAGGGTATTCACAGCATCCAAGTACTTGTCGTGCTCTTGATCCAAGGCTTTACCCTGGCTGTTAACCTCCTCTTCCAGCCTGTAAGTGGCTTAGACAGCCTGCCAATCAAAACAAGTACACCGTAAGTTGGGTACTAAGGAATAAAATTCAGACAAAGGCATAAGTATCAGAAGTCTTACCATTCCCAGGTACCTTTTGAGGTTATGGGCAACTTCTTGCCTCCTCATGCCCCCTAGCTCGGCCATGCCAACGGGGAGAAGCAGGGACCTCTCTAGGGCATTGGCTACGCTCGCCCCCTCGCCCCCTCAAAAGTCCTTAAGAGTGGCGTCGTCCATCAAGGGCTTCCCATAGAGCATGGCGGCAGGCAGCCAGGCTTGGGGCTCAGACTGCTGAATGACCTCTTTTCCCCTGTCCTGACCACCAATCCTCAGTTGCTTGGAAGGTCGGCGAGCTTCATCCTCCTCTTGGGAAGAACGAGATCTCCCCTCATCCACCGGGTCTTTGCCCTTTGAAGGCCTTTTCCCCTTCGGATCGGTGGACTCAGACCGAGGGTTTGAGGTTGGCTGAGTGGAAGATGACTTGGTCTGCACAAGCAAAGACTTAGTTGGGGGAAGAGGAAGCTTGGGTGGAGGGGGAGGAAGCATGGATTGTGACTTCCCCGGCGTGTCCTTCCCCGGTTGGCCCTCAAGTAGGTCGAACAGGCTGGTTTGAGGTTGTCTCTTGAAACCCATCTCGGCTTGAGTACCAGTCCTTGGTGATAGAAGGTTTGCTTCAGATAAATGGTGATCACCCAAGTCACCAGAAAGGTCCTCGGATAGAAAGACTTGGTCGAATGCACCAAATTTGTCATCGGACGAACCCAGATCAACTATTTCTCCCTCCTTTTCCAAACTTCCTCCTTCTGCCTCCGCAGCTTGGTGGGACGAGGAAAAGCCTGCCAATGGGACGCCCTCGGGGGTGAAAGACCCGTTAGAAAACGAGAACCCGTGCTTCACCACAGTGATTTGGCGAAACCTAGAGTCCTTAGCTCTAATCACGTATCTGGGAGCCGTGAAGGACCTCTGAATCGGTCTATCCTTGAGAATCTTGTGAATGGCTCTAACCTGGTTGTCTGCCCCGTTCACAAAGACCTCTGCCCTGAGTACAGTTTCCAAGTCTTCCTTGTTGACCAAATGGAAGTGCCGATCAAAGGCGTGTGGATCCGCAAAAGAAAAGCTAGTTCTTGTTAGCAACCAAGCAACGCAAACAGAGAAAACATAACAGACCAACCTTCCCATATTCTGAGTACCCTACCTGGTTCCCCCTCTACTGTCGAGCAGTGAAGGCTGTCGTGCCACTCCCCCGACACGATGAGAAAATAATTATTCAACCCCTTGCTAGACTCGGGGAGACACTAGATGAGTCTAACTCTATCATCCCTCGTTTTCATGTAGTAAGACTTACCCGTTAGGTGCTGGAGGTTGTAGCACCAATTCTCATCGTGATGGGTTAACCTTAACCCCATCTTCTCGTTCAAGGCATCCACATAGCCCAGGATCCTGAACATGTTAGTGGCACACTGGGTGGGGGCTAATCGGAAGTGCCTGAGGTAGTCCCTCATCACCGGCCCCATAGGGATCCTCATACCACCTTCAAGGAAGGCGATTATGGGAACCACTACCTCGCCAACCTCCCTCCTGAGGTACCGATCCCCCTTTTCGCAGTACCTCAGACCCACGTTGCTAGGTATCCTATGAGTGGTGACAAATTCCTCCATCGCCTCCTCAGACTCAACCAATTTCTTAAACCTACCCATCCTAAAGAACGGCAAAGAGACTCAAGGAAGAGCGAAGGAAAGGGAGGAATAAAGGAAGAAGAAAATCATAAAGGGAAAAGCACAAGATGGGGTAAGAAGAAAACTTACAAAAATGAGGGAAGGCGTTTAGAATAGGCTTTTTAAGTTGTGAAGAGACGTGAGCTGGGTTAGAGACTTGACCGAATTTGGGGTATGTGCACAAGAACTCTTGAACGCAGAAATGAAGAGGCAAATCGGTTTGAATGGGTATTTATCCCCTCACCAAAAACAGTTATGCGAGACTTCCCGCCATAATGGCGAAAGATCCCTACCGTTGAATTACCATCACACCATTGAATGTGGGGAGTATGGAGCCGCCAAAATTTAATGAGGGTACGCTCTGTATACCGAAGCGCCAGGAACGTGCCTTGGACAGGTGAAGAGACTCTGGCACCGGCAGAGGACAAGACATGACAAGCCCTAACAGAGGCCCGAGGACATCAAAATCCTCCTCCCCGTCTAAGGAGCCGGATAGCAGGATTTTGAGGGGCTATTGTAAGGCCAAAATAATCTGGCAACCTTAGCCCACCTTATATTTGGGCCAAGGCCCATGCTGAGGAGGAAGGAACGTCCAAGGACAAACGTAGAAGGCCTAAGTTGCCAAGGAACATCACCGAGGACAACCGCATCCTCGGCAAGCTGAGACCATTGGAAGGGAAAATAACGAGCCACGAGAAGCAGCCTTCCTGAGCATCCAAAGAGAAAGAGCAAGTACAACGTGTCAACCATGGAAGCATGGGGAAGGAGCAAGTCCGGAATGAACTGTCACCTCCACATTAAATGCCCACAACTAGCAGTGTAGCCACATTAATTTGGAAGTGACCCCTGAATAGTGTTGCCTTGGTTGTTGCAACTCACAGAAGGGTAGGCGAGGCAGCTGATAGGACATGTAGTGAGGTATAAGCTCAGATGATCAACAAGTGGAAGGTAAAGATCGTCCAAAAGAGGACTATATAACATAAAGAACAGACCAACGAAGGGGGGGGGGGGGGGGGGCTGGGGAAAAAGAAATATCACCACCAAGCTCCTCGGACCGGGCCAAGGACGGACTTCTAAAGATAACTTTGGTTCATCCACGTTCGATGGTGGCGAGTATCAGATTGGGCGTTGTAAACGTGTTAGGGCCTAGTCCTTGAACTCATTCTCTACAAATTTATTGTATTGGGCTAGCTGGGCTTGAGTTCACTCACCCAGAGGGTAAAAGTGCTCAAATCCAGTCCCTACAGTTTTCGTCTAGACTTACTATTAATATCACCTTTTCTTTTATTAGAAATTTGTAAAATTTTTTTGTAAAAAAATTTATATCTCTAACTTTATTCATATTTATTTGATTTTTATGTCTAAGATAGATATTGAGTGAATTAAAAGATTGCTAGACTTCGTAACCAAGGTCCACACTCCACATGCAAGTGACCCTTGTCACTATCATGAATCGCCTAATACAATTACTTGGAAAAGCGTAATGATTAAGTATGAGACCCATGTATCACTGATACGTGGGTCCTACTTCAAAATTTAATCTCATTCGTATGGTGCACAATAATTTTTCGTCAGTAAGAGATTTTAGCTTTTAAAAAAAAAATTGTAGTTAACCTATTACCTATGTGAAGGTGTTAAAATTCAATCAATAATTGACACATAAAGATACTAGATTTAGGTGTGGGGAAAGATGTATTGTTAGCGTTAACTAGAGTTAGGAATAGAATTTTTTTTTTTCAAAATACTAAAGAGAAAAGAGGGAAGAGAAGATAAGACAAAAGAAATGAATAATAGCAAGAAAATGAGAAAGAAAAGAAAAGAAAAGAAATCAATTGTCTTGTGTATGTTGGGAAATAGGGAGAGAAGGAGAAAAGAAAAGAGAATAATGTATTTCTTTTTCTTTTGTTTGGATTGCAATGAGAAAGAAAATGAAAAGAAAATATATGTTTCTTTTTACTTTTATACCCATATAAATGTTTTTTTTTTTTAATATTTTATGGATACACTCATATAAATGTAAAAGATACATAAAAGTTATGGGCAAATATGTGACTTCATGTCATATTATGTTATGTATGTGGGTTCTATTATTTAAAAACCATTCTCTCCCTTCAATTCCACCCAATTTGGGCAGATTGCAAAGAACAAAGTACTTTTCAAACTTCTCATATATATATATATATATATATTTTTGTGTGTGAATTTTGAAAATCTAACCATTTAATTTCATGTTCCTTGTATTCTTAACATATATATCAGATTTCGTTCAAATTTGATATTATTTACTATTTGATCAATAAACTTATTTTTTATACATAATTTTAAATTATAAAAATTTAAAATTTTAACATTTGTTGATGAGATAGCAATTGATTTTTGATTTTCTTGAAATTTTACATGCATGAAGAATATAATAAGAATATGCAATCTAATGGTTAGATTTTCAAAATTCACACTCAATATAAAAATATATGAGGAGTTTATAGAATTTCTTTCTAAACTAGTTTGGAGAAAAACTTTGTTCGACTGCAAATATGTGAACCTAAGAAAAATGGTTTTTTCCATTTTATTTCTTTCATGGTAACCATACAACGGAAATGACTACATATCTTCTCATTTCTCACCTTTTCCTCTTTCCTCCAACCCTTCCAAACTTCTCTAAATACTTGGTTCCTTCCACACCATAGACCCCACTTCCCCCATGGGTGCACAGTAATCCATGCCGGACTCCTGGCGCCACATTAGCCCAAACCCAACTTCCCCATTCCATCGTCAATTACACAATGACTCACTCTCTCACTATAGCTCACACAAATTAGAGAAAGCAAAAAAGAAAATAAAAGAGCGAGAGATATGGAGGTCAAAATCAAAGGACTTAACGTTTGACATGATAGGGTGTTTTAGTGGGGTCCAAACATATGAGAAAAATATTTTATATAAAAGAGAGAAAGAGAGAGAGAGAAATAGATATGGGAAGAAAGAGAGTGATCGGAAGTGCTGGTGTGTGTAATCCAAGTTAATCAAACGAAACAGGGACTCCCACACTAAAAAACAGTCACTTTGGTACATGTATTTTCTCGTTTGGTAACTTTCAAGTTCAATGAGTCATCACTCTATATATCAGAGAGTGTCTTAGAAAGTCATCAATTGGTTTTTTTCTATGAAGAAAAAAACCATTTATTATTCAATCCATCGTATCCCTGTGAAGAAATTTCTAACGTAGTTGGGGAAAAAAAAAAATCAATGCTCAAGTTGAATATTAGCAATTTTTGTTTTTGCTAAGTGGAACAATTGGATTTCTTTTTTTTCTTTTTTTTGAATACAGACTTAGTTTGATTTCACTGCTTAGGTGCTCAAGGAAAAGCACATATTTATAATAAGGTAGGGAAGAACAAACTAGGTACAGGGACTAAAGGGATTATAGAAAGGGATTTATTAACGTATGCCCTTAGAGCATATATTAGTAAACTATTTTAAGAAACTTTTTATAGAAAAACGTAAAAGTAATTAACTGTTTTGACAACTTTTACAATTTTCTAAAAAAAAAACTCTCCTAAAATAGATGGTTAATGTGTGCCCTAAGGGTACACATTAACCGAAACCTTATAGAAATACATTCTTCTTCTTTTTTTTTCTTTCCTATTTTCTTTTTTTTCCCCTCCACTTAATAAGGGACATTTGACAATAAAAAAAAAGGGAGGAAACTTCCCCTATCGACCTCATTCAATATTGGACAAATGTTTTTTTTTTTTTTTTTTTTTTTTTTTTTTTTTTTAATTTATTGAAAGTGAATTATGATAAATTTACCATTAGATTGAATTTTCTTATTATATCCTCTATATTTGCAAATTTTCAAGAAAATAAAATATTGATAGCTATGTCATAAAAAAAATATCTAAATTCATGTTTTTGTAGTTTTAAACTATGTATAAAAAATAAGTTTATGGATCAAATAGTAAATAATATTAAATTTAAAAGAAATTTGACATGCATGTTAAGAACATAAAGAACATTTAATCTAATTATTAGATTTTCAAAATATGTAGTTATGTTAATTTTTTAGTGAAAGTTTAAAGCATTTTTCTTTGAACTAGTTTAGAAAAAAACTTTATCCATCAATATTTTCCAAAGCTTCTAAACCTACTCAATTTTAGAACTTAGAATTGAAATGTACGAAATACTATGTTACACTAAATTTTCTTTTAGCAAGTAATTTTATAATTTGTTGAAGTGAGGGATTAAAAATTATAGAAAAAACGTGGTCATTGGTCTTAAATATTATAAAAAGTGATGGATCACTTATAGTAGATCATTTCATCATGTGGTAAAATTGTGTGAGATTGCAAATTGGGTGGGTCTTAAATTTATTGAAAAATATAGTTATTATACATACGATTTATTTGGTTTTTATGTGTAAGAGAGTTATTGTTTTTTTTTTTTTTTTCTTCTTTTTTTTCTTCCTTTGCTGATTAAGAAAATGTGGAATAGTGGGAACAATTCACTTTCTATAGTTAAACTCCCACTCTAAATAACCTTGTTAACTCTGGTACTAATATTTTCGACGTCTCGAATCCAAGTGTTAAGATTAGATGGATGAGATACTTGATCACTTAACTCTTATAAATAATAAATAAATAAAAGTGAAATGTTGGAAGCAAGTTTGTGGAAATACGTGTTGGTAAACAATTTTTGTTGTTTAAACACTGTTACTAAATGGGACCTAAGTTTATAGGAGAATTATGATTGAATTGCAAGAGATTGTTGGACTTCTGATCAGCTCTTGTCAAATTACATGGGTCATTGTTAGGGGTGTGCAGTCAACCCGCCAAAACTGACTCGACCCAACCCAACCTGCCTGGTTGGGTTGGTTTTTAGGCCTTGGCGGGTTGGGTTGGGTTACAAAATTTTTTTGATAGCGAGTCATGTTGGGTTTGGGTCATAAAATTTCAAACTCGGCAAACCTAACCTAACCCGCCCATATATATATATATATATATATATATATATATTTAAAATATATTACATAATTAATAAATTTTTTAAAAATAACCAGCTCTTCCTATCCTATATAAAGCCAATTAGTTCACACAAACCCTAGTAAATTACTATTGTTGTTTAGTCATTAGTGTTGTTTGCCTTTAAGGAGTTACATTGACACTAATCTTTGGGTTTTTTTAATATATTTATATTTATATTTTTTTCTACTTAATTTAATAATAATATAAAAAAAATCATGTGAGTTGGGTTGGACTTATGTGATGGGTTTGGTTGGGTTGAATTTTTTTGGATCAAAAAATCCCCTCAACCCAACCCATGCACACCCCTAGTCACTATCAAGGTATAGACAACCCAAAGCAATTTGTAGCTCACATAGTCACTATTAAAAATAGTCCCACATACGGTGAGTCATGTTATAATTCCACAAGACGTGCACGACGAACTGAAGGGTCTCTACTATCCACATGACCACATATTCATTGTCAATGATATTCCAATGAATCCAATCCATCGTATTCCTATGAAGAAATTTCTACATAGCAGGAAAAAAAAAATGATGCTTCAATTACAAAGCAATTATCATTTTGATTTTTTTTTTAATAAGAATAGATTTTTAGATTTGAGTTTACTTAACGTGAGCCCCTCCCCCCCCCCCCCCCCTTTTTTTTAATACTAAGTATTTTAACATACACCAGAAGAGGAGAGACTGTCTTATGAAAGCTGACATTCTTAAAATACTTAACGTGAGCTAGATAGGCCATTTAGGACTTTCCAATTATAAAGCAATTATCACTTAGTTTAGGTTTTGAATAAAAAATGCATTAACTTTTCTAAGAGAGGTCCAATTTTTTGAAAACATAACCCCGTTACTTCTTCCAAAAAAAAAAAAAACTAATGCTAAACTAATGCTAAACACATTTATTAATTTTGGATTCAACTTCTGTCCAGTGGCCAAAAACCCCACCCATTATTTTTTCCCCCTTAAAAAAAAAAAAACTAATGGCTTAGACTTTCAGCATGCTTAGTATAAAGAATTTGATTGAATCCTTAATTAATTGCACTATAAGGATTTGTTTTTAGTTACAAAGTGAAATAAGAGATTTGAATTCTGAATATTTTTTTTGAAAAAAAAAAATTTCTATATAAGAGGTGAATTTTATTCTCATAGCATAGTGACTCAAAACTACGTGATGTTCAAAAAATAAGAAAACTTATGTGTGATTTTTTTTTTTTTTTTTTGAGATATTGCAGAGTCTAAAGTTGATAATTCAGGACCGCAAGTCAAGTTTCAAGATTTTTCCTTCTCAAAAAAAGTTTGCCAAGATTTTCCAAAAGCATCTTTTGATTTTGTCTTTTTATTTCATTGGCTGGGTAAGTTTTTGCAAAGATTTTCCGAAAACCTAACAACCATTATGTTTGTAATTTAGTGAATGTGCTTTTGCTTTTTGATCAAGTAATTAATCTTGAATCTCCACTTGGAAGGGGAGATTTCAAAGTATAGTTACTTAAAAGACTCTGCAAAGTTTGAAGTTGATAGTGCAAGACTGCAAGTCAAGTTTGCCAAGATTTTCCAAAAGCATCTTTTGATTTTGTCTTTTTATTTCATTGGCTGGGTAAGCTTTTGCAAAGATTTTCCGAAAACCTAACAACCATTATGTTTGTAATTTAGTAAATGTGCTTTTGCTTTTTGATCAAGTAATTAATCTCGAAATCTCCACTTGGAAGGGGAGATTTCAAAGTATAGTTACTTAAAAGACTCTGCAAAGTCTAAAGTTGATAGTGCAAGACCGCAAGTCAAGAATGCCAAGATTTTCCAAAGGTAACTTTTGATTCTGCCTTTTTATTTCATCAGTTAGGTAAGTTTTGCAAAGATTTTCCAAAAACCTAACAACCATTATATTAGTATTTTAGTAAATGTGCTTTTGCCTTTTGATTGTGCTTTTTCATCATACTTTGCAATTTTATGTGAAATAATTTAAAAAATGTACCCATACACCGCCTAAACTTTGAACTAGTGGTCAAGACACCTCCTAAACTTTTTTATTGGTCAATTTACTCCCTAATTTATATACACTTGCCAAATCATTACTCTAGTTAGTTTCACATTAAAACACTAACGGAATATGAGCATGTGAGAAGCATATGACCTTTAAAAACTAACTAAATCACTATTTACACGATAAAGAAAAGAAACTGACCGGCAGAGAAGAGAGAGAAAGGCAATAAATATTGAGCAGGCTAGCTGATTGTTCTATGGTTGGGTTCAAGGGAAATTATTTTTGCTGGTTGCTTTTTGAATGATTGGTTGAAGTTGAAACCCAAGAGTGAATCTTTTTTTTTTCTTTTTCATTTTCTATTTTTGGGATGAACCCATGTTTGAAAAATCTGAACCCATGTTTGAAAAATCTTTTTATTTTTATTGAACACTATCTAATCGAGCATTCCCATCCATCCAGGGAGCTAAAAATGCAAAATAGCTCTCATTGTTTACAAAAATGCACAAAACACACTCCCCATTTCACATTTGGGAATGGAAAAATTTTACATCCTGCTACAGTTTGATCTACAGCAAGATGTGTGGGTTAAGATCAGGTTGAGATCATGGTTTTTTTTTTTTTTTTTTTTTTTTTTAACACTCATATTAGCATAGGAAAACTAGGGTCCTGTACAAAGATATACAAATTAAAAAAGAAGATAATAGGCTGTTTGGTTGCTTTGTTTTCATAACTCAATTCTCAGTTTTCATAACTCATAACTCAAAAATGGTGGGACCTATAGCTCAATATCCGTTTGGCTGCACGATAACTCTGTTTCCATCACTCAATTATCTGATTTTTGAGTTATGAGTTATGCAAATTGAAAACACATTTTGGCTTTTCTCAGTTTCTATAACTCATAACTCAATGACATTTTTGTAATTAAACACACATGGGGAACCCACTTGTCATAACTTAGCCGCACCTTTTTGACCAATCTACCATTTTTTTTTTCCTTTCTTCTGATCAGCCCGTCTTCTTGTTCTTGTTCTTCTTCTTCTTCTTCTTCAGTTCTTCCTTTTTTTTTTTCTTTTTCTTTTTTTCCTTTTTTCTTTTAGTGGGTTAGGTCTTCACCTAGTTTTTTTTTTTTTTTTTTCACTGGGTTCGGGTTTCTGGGTACTAAAAAAAAAAAAGAAAAAAAAAAGCTGCACCAGTTACAGGTATGGGGCTCACAAACAGTGTGAAAATTATTGAGTGATGGCATTTGAGTGATGGGGCCAAACAGGTGTTATATTTTAGAGTGATGAGTGATGGGTTATGAGTGATGAGTTATGAGCGATGAATGATGAGTTATGAGTGATCAAAATTAAGTGACGAAAATTGAGTAATGAAAAAAGTGGTGTCAAACAGCCTCTAAATGACTAAAGTCGTACAGTAGCTTTTTCAGAAACTTTTGGGGAATGTGGTCGGTCTGATAATTTTTATTAATCAAACCGTGTAATAGATGCCTAGATGGTGACCCATGATCCACATGGGAATGCTGTAGTTTTTCCTGAATTCTCACATGCCACACTACTAATTATCTCCTTAACAATTAAGATTTGGAAAAGTGTGGTGTCCGTACTCGGGAAATTAATTTATATTGAAACTTCAATTGACCATACACCTCTATGATCATTACGTATACTGAAGATTAATTATGGATTAATACCATAAATAAACCAATGGTTTTTATTTAAATAAAGTTTTATTTCATGTTGTAAAATTGTAAATTGGGCATGTCTTAAGTTTATTGAAATAGTTGGAGCACTTGAATTGGTCTAAGAAAAATGATGGAAAATGTAGAATTTTGGCTAATCAATCTTAAAAATTATTCACATCAATCTGTTTAAAGTTATGCATACATAGTTCTTTTTTTTTTTTCCTTTGAGAACAAAGGAAAAAATAGATAGTAATTGTGATGTACGAGATAAGAGAGAAACAATAAAAAAAAAAAAAAAAAATTAAAAATTAATATTTTAATAAAATAAAAAATGTAATAGATATTATTATGTGAAACATATATATATATATATATATATATATTTTAAAGTGGTCTAAAAATAAATAAATTTTTATACTAAAAATAAACCGAAATTTTTGGGTGGAATATATTTATTTGACTTTTATGGCCAAGATAGATATTGACTGAATTAAAAGATTGCTAGACTTCCCACTACGAACCCATCGTCACTGTCAAGTATGTGACCCATGACTCACTATGAGACGTTAATCTAGTTCATAAAAAACTTTTCTGTCACAGGTGATTTTAGTTTTAGCTTTTTTTAGTCACAGCTTTCCTTTCTGACGTGCTTGATGTGTAATGCGGACACCAATTTTGACATAATTTTGTACTACAACTTGTCATAATTTTGTGCCACAACTCACTACATGGTGAATTGTAATTGATAAGAGTGTGTCAAGAGGCCATATAAAGATACATTTTTACTAACCACAACTCATTATGTGGCGTGTTATGACACAAAATTGTGCCAAAATTAGTGCCCCTAGCATTACTCCATGCTAGAGGCGTAAGTCACACGTGGCCACATTCCATGGTACTCCTATGAAGAAATATCTAACATGGCAGGGGAAAAAAAATCAGTGCTCTAATTGATTATTATTATTATTATTATTATTATTAGGGACAGTTTTTTTTTCAAGATTAACAAATTCATAGCGTTCATCCAAAACCTACATCATCTATATACTATATAATAAAAAATGAGCTTAGAAGCTGTGGTTGTGTCAAGTGGCTACACTAAATTGCAAAAAAACACTTATTAAATTTCTTTAAAAAAAATTGAATTTAGTTAATTAATGGCATACAACTACTATATCTAAGAGAGACCATATCAGTTTGAATAGCAAAAACTAAAATTGTTCATCTATATCTTTTCTAATTTAACGTATCATGAACTCTCTTTTTTTTTTTTTAACTATTTTTTTCCTTCACTTTTTTATTCCTTGGATAAACTCCAAAATACAGTTATATATGATTAACGTTAATATAGATATAGAATTCTAAATACATCAGGCCTACGTTAACTAATATACTAAAATTGTTCATCCATCTATTTTCTAATTTAACATCTCAAAACATCTCATGGACTCATTTTTTAAAATCTATTTATTTTTTTCCTTCACTTTTTTATTCTTTGGATAAACTCCAAAATTTAATATAGAGTTATGATTAACGTTAATATAGATATAGAGTTCTAAATACATGAGGCCTTTTAATCTAAAATATTTCAAATTAGGTGTCTGAAATGCAATTTTTTTAAAAAAAATTTTTTATCTACAAAAGTGTTCTAATTAATTGATATACATCCTTTTTATCTAACTTTTCAGATTAGGTGCCTAATCATTTTTTTTTTGTTTTTATCGACAAATTTTATGTTAGACATTAGTTTAGAATATTTTGCTATTTCGTCTCATTACACAGCACAATTTTTTGAATATCAACTTCTTCAATGTAGAGACGTTTTGTTCATATCAACTTCTTCAATGTGAAGTATAAATATATGTGATAAAATTATGATTTTTTACTACCTACCCTACAACTTTTTATTCTATTCTCCTCCTACCTACATAACCTTGCAGAGGTATGTATTTTTATTTTTCATCAAATTGAATAAATTTTGTAGATTTTGTGTATTTTGTTTTTGTCTTTTTTAACCTTATTTCCTTAAGTTTTGTCCAATTTATATGCTTATGGTTTGAGAATCAATCATTAAATATGGTTAGAGGTGATTTTATATTATTTTGTATATTATTTTAAAAAAAATTGCTATGAACTTGCATGTAAGATTTTTCTTTTTATAATTCTTCTCTCACAATCTCCCTTACTTTTATTGATATTAAAGTTTTTAGTTAACTACAAAGATAAAGTGGGTTCCAATTTTATATATCATATATAAATTACATGTTTATGACAATAATACCCATTACAAACCTTTTGGTGGGGGGGGGGGGGGGGTGTGGATCATATAGCCAACACAATGCCATGTGGCTGTCACATTAGTTCCTTTAATCTTTTATTTGCAATATTGAAAATATAGATGTCGGATATTTGATAACATGATTGTACTTTTCATATGATTTGGAATGAGTCTAAATGTTTTCTATGATTAGGAAAAATCATTTTTTCTCTCCTTCAATTTTTTTTTTTTTTTTTTTTTGTTCAAAACCAATATATATATATATATATATATTTCCAAAAGGGCCTTTTAGCTATTTTCGATTTGGTGATTTCCACCATTGGAGTATTTAAGATTTTTGGCATTGGACTTACACTACTTGGTACTTTTGTTGGAGAAGCCTTTGATGAGTTTCATGTAGACATAGGCTTAAATTACTCCAAGGAAATTTAATGTCTACAAGGTTTAACTAATTTACTGGGAATGGTTTACTTGTTTGTAATCTCAAGTCTTAACCATCTAACATTTAATTGGATAATAATTACAACAAAAATATTTATTGAGTTTGGGATTTGACAACAGACCCTTCTTGTATTATAATGAATCCTCTAGGTAGCAATACTAAAATGGATGCTTGCTTTAAGCTTTGGGAGGCAATTTTTTTTTTCCCTTAATTCCTCACTTTTTATGGGAAAACCTCATTCCCCACATAACATCGATCTGTTTTGTTTGTAATCTTAACTGTCATTTTCTTCCCATACATTGAAATGATTTCTATCAATTCAACCATTTAGAGAGATAATTTTCTTCCTTCATTGTAGGTAGAGAGGGCCGATGACTCTATCTGGAAGTGCCAACATGACTAGCAAAATAATCAGACTTGTAGCGCCTCTGCTGTTTCTTTTAGCGATCATGTATTAGTTTCTCTTGTATTTCTTATTTCTTGTGCTTTTTTTCAATATGAGAAGCTTAAGGACTATCATTTTTCTTTTTTGTATGAATAAGAGAATATTATTAAGCCAAGAAGAAATTTTATCATTCAACTGCCCAAAATGCTATTTGATTACCTCATCCCAATCAAAGGCTAAGGCTACACACTGCCTCAAACACAGCCAAGAAACCAGCTTCCATAACTTCTTAGAGAAGCATTAGAAAAATAAATGATTTCTACACTCCATCTGGTTTTTGCGGAAGCCACAGTAAGCATATCTCCTTTCCACCTTATAGAATAAAAGCATTTCTAGGAACAATGATTTATTAATCCTTGCAGCAATTTTATCCAAAACTAACCTTTGAAGAGATGAGGGGAATGCCAAAATATTTGACATGAAGAGAACATTCTTTGAAGTTTTGAATGCTTATTTTTTCTGTTTGATCTCTCTTGGAACTGAATAAAACCACAATTTTTGATGGATTCATAGTCAGGCCAGAGAGCTCATTGAATTGTTGAAGCACCTGCTGCTTAAATTGTATAGAGTTCTCAAACATAGATGTGAAAAAGTCACTTTGCCACACCTAGGATGAAACATGAACCAATCTAATACGTACACGTGGCTAATTAAGTAACTGACTTCATGCAAAACGACAACACATTAGCAAAAAATCAGAACCAACGACTTGTAGTATAATTCGAACACTTACAAGATTAGTTGTTAACTGACATGTCGTATGAACTCAATCAACTATACGACATAGTCGTTTATCTTTCTTTCTTTTCTTTTTTTAATCTGTATATCTTTGTATCGGATGCTAGTTTTCCTATGCTAACATGAGTATCAAAAAAAAAAAAAAAAAAAAAAAAAAAAAAAAAAAAAAAACCATGATCTCAAGGGGTAGAACTAAGGGGGTCGAGAGCGGGCATTTGCCCCATTGACTCCTCTAAAACTTTCTTAGCTATAGGCTATGAGAAAAGTTTGCCCACTTTGATTCATTAACATAGGAAAAAAAACAAAACACTCAGTAAAAAGAACCAAAAATTGACACAGTCTTTCTCATAAAAAGCAGAAGAACATGGCACTATAACAAAGAGAGCAAGGAGTTACTTGGCATATCAAAGTCTTTTTATTTATTTATTTATTTATTTTTTATCTAGATATAACAAAGTTAACAAGTCAAAAAGAACTTTTAACTTTGGTTTGTCTCACCTTTTCACTTTCTTACTAATATACTGACACAGACTCATAAAACTTTTGCCTTTTATTTTTATTTAATTTATTTAAATGGTAAGAAACACAATAATTTTCACAATAGTTGAGTTAGTAAATTTTTACTTATTACTGTTGAACTAAAATTTTGGCTCTGACCCAATCTTAACCCACATTGCTATAGATCAAACTGTAGCTGGATGTAAAATTTTTCCATTCCCAAATGTGGAATGTGTTTTGTGCATTTTTGTAAACAATGAGAGCTATTTTGCATTTTTAGCTCCTTGCATGGATGGGAATGCTCAATTAGATAGTGTTCAATAAAAATAAAAAGATTTTTCAAACATGGGTTCATCCCAAAAATAGAAAACAAAGATTCACTCTTGGGTTTCAACTTCAACCAATCATTCAAAAAGCGATCGGCAAAAATAATTTCCCTTGAACACAACCATTGTACAATCTTTTTTATTTTTATTTTTTAGAGAGAGTTTCAACTTATAGCGTCCATTCCTGATGATAACTCTTTATTATCAAACCAAGACACCAATTAGTTTTTAGTGTAGACAGTGATTGAACTTCAGATCTCTTATTTAATCATCAGAGATTTTACCAGTTGAGTTAGCTAGAACCCACAACTATTATACAATCAGCTAGCCGGCTCCATATTAAGAACATTAGTATTGGGTGTGCTAAAACACCTAAAATGCTATTTTAGCATACCAAAGAGCAAAAAATTCCTTCCATTCAAAGAGTGATGCTATTTGTTTTCTTCCCTCTCTCTCCTCTCTTAGACTCTCATTGTTTTTTCTTCTCTTCTCTCCTCTCTCTAATTGGGTTGTGGTGGTGGGTTAGATTGATCAGATTGTGATAGTGGGTCATTGATCGGGTTGTGGTGATTGGGTTGGTGGGTTCCAATCTGATCGTGGGTTGTGGTGGTTATTATTATTATTATTATTTTAAAAGTTAGTTAGCTAGTCCAATACTGATGCTCGTAATAATCATCACATAGTCATATTATTTATAAAGTTGACAGGGTCACCATCTAGCGTCTATTACATGGTCTTATTAATTAAAGACAATCAGACTGACCATAATCCCCAAAAGTTTCTTACGATCATGATTGAATTTAGATGCGTCTCTAGCCATGATCCCCAAGCTTGAATTTAGATGCGTCTCTTCGGACTGAACCAAAGACAGCACATTTAGAAGTTTCCAAAGTGAATGAGACGAGCTTGTCAAACACGATTCATGTAGGAGAAATGTTGAATTTTATAAAACTTATTCTATACTCATATGAGTATATATCTTATAGCTTCTGTCATGGAAGACATTATTAGCTTCGATACTTGAATGTTGCCCAACTTATTCAGTGCTCACAATTCTCTCCCCTCACTGGTTTATAGCTTATATAGTGGAAGATACACTTGGTTTCTACCCCCAAAACAACGGTGTTGTTTATTATATATAGTAGTTATAAGACTAACACGTATTCCGTGATAAACTAGTAATAAATTCTTTCAAAAACAATGAATATCCTTGTGGAATATTTCATGTGCTTAGACAGGTTGATTAACACTACGCCCTAATTCCAAGCTGAATGATTATAATAAACAACATTCTTTCAAAATTACTCCTTAATTTTGTAGTGGATTAGGTACATATGCACCACATCGCGCTTGAAAGTTCCCAGAAAGTTTGTTCTTTCTCTACCTTCTTATAAATATGTGCTTTTCTCTAAGTACCTAAGTAGTCGTATTAAAGGCACAACCTGAACAGAGTCGGACCGAATGAGAATATAAAAAACGAAATGAAAGTTGAAGGAATTTATTGAAAAAATTTAGACTATAGGCCATAGGGGCAAAAAATTGCAAAATCTAGAGTACAATTAATAATTTATTTTCTTCAAAATATATATATATATATATATATATTCGTGATGAAAAGTGTGCTTAATGTTCTCCATATCTTTCATCTAGATGGAGCTTGCTCTCGGATATCCTCCTTAGTCCTTGGTATTTGCTAAAGAAAACTTTGTACCTTTTTATTTTACTATTTCTCTTGTTGCAATTACATTTCAAATATCTTGTGATGATGGCCTGATGACTAGAGCCTTATATTCTTGGCAGTGGCAAA